>VUQH01020862.1:1760-12755 GCA_015106775.1 Etroplus canarensis | reverse complement strand
TAGTTTCCACCGGCACCCTGTTGGCTAACGGCACCGGAGGCGGTCGTTGTTAACCCGGGCCGCGACCGATCCGGTATGTAAGTCGTGTTATGAATCAGCATATTTGATTTGGCAAAGTTTTTACGCCGGATGCCCTTCCTGACGCAACCCTCACCATTTACCCGGGCTTGGGACCGGCACTTGTTTGTGTTAACGTAGCAAGCACACAAGAACAGACAATGACCAGACACTTGTAGTAAATAGCAGGATTTGGGTTTATCCAGGTAACTTTAGGGTTAACTCTGGGTTTCCAGCACTATGAAGGTGGTTCACTTATGACCGCAGTATATCACCACAGTAACTTATGCTGTTGACCTAACCTGCTCAGCTGCTAACCAAGTGAAGAACATTCTTAAGGAGGTAGGTGTATCATTGTCATAGTCTACAAGGAAGAAGGTTTACAACAAGGCACAAGCCACTGGTTTTACTCAAGAATGGGAAGTGAGTTTAGATTTTGCCAGGAAAAAAATTCTTAAAGAGCCAGTTCACTTCTGACAAAATTCTTTGGATGGATGAAACCAAGTTTAACTTTTACCAGAATAATGGGAAGAGAAAAGTATGGAGAAGGAACAACTCATGATCTGAAACACATTATACATTATCTATCAAACATAGTAGAAGGGTGTTTATTAATGAATTGACTGCTGATAGAAATAACAGGATGAATTCTTAAGTATACAGGGCTAAACTCTCTGCTCAGATTTGCCATAAAATTAAAGTTGAAAGACTCTTTGATCACATTTTCATTATTTTATCTGTACTTTGAGCACATCTTGATTGTTTAAAAATCCACAGTGGTGGCATACAAAGGTAAAATTAGAAAAACATTCCCATTGTGCAAATGCTCATTGACCCAACTGTAGCATCACTGATGCAGGTATTGTTCTCGCTTCTGAGGTGCAGCAGTTTTTTGAGAACATGATTCGGTACTTCACTTGCTTAGTATCATTCTCCTTCTGGCTTTAGCTTGAGAAGTGAGGCCAAATTGTGGTGCATAATATTAACCCTGAACATGTACTCTTTCTGACAGCAACATGAACAATAGCTGATTTAAAGTAGCGATAATGTTAGTTTAGTTTCCTCTTAGTTTTAGTTGTATGGCCTGCCTGATGAAATCATCTTTACATGTAGCTACAACACCAGAAAAGGTTTGTTATATACTAGAAGAACAGCCCTGCTGCTGATCTTAGTTTTTCATTTACATTGTAGGTTCTAAAAATAATATGAGTAGGAGGTTCATAGTGACAGGATATATTTTGTGACTTAAAAAAAGACATCATTTTTTCTCTTCTTTTGACTGTGAATTCTCTACAGTGAGGCACAAAACACCGTGGAAGATTTATTGGATTCTAATTCTGGTGTCCCATCTCTTGCATCTGTCTTTGGTGTTAATGCTCTACATCTTCATTATTATGGCATACACAGTGAAAAAAGTCATTATGTCTTACATAAGGAGGAGGTTTACAGATAGGTCCAGGGATTTGATGTTACCCCTGCTAAACCTGTACAATACAAAATTGCTGTCTCCACATCTAAATATAGACCTGATGTTAGTCACTGTTGTTCTGTCTGTCTCTTCGATGATCTCATTATATTTCATGGCTCCTATGCTAATGTCGCTGCCCTTCACAGATGTTGTATTTTTTGCACAGGCTTCATTATACCCTCAGAGTGTACCACAGTATTTAGAATTTCGGATCTCTCTCTCAAAGTGGTGAACATATACACCCAGGAACTGCATATTATTTCATCAAGATTAGAATTAGAAAGCTAAAAGTAGAACACAATAAAAATAGATAGAATCTGAAAGATGTTTAATACTTTAGTCAGAATTGTAGCAGGCTTTTAATGACATTTATTACAGAAAAGGGTTCCCATAATACACATTTGGTAGGGGTTGTTTCTTGTAGCATATTCAAAGAAGTCTTCCATAAAAATTCCAGACTGACCCGAGCATCATAACAGTTACATTACTGTGGTAAACATGTGGTTGCTTTCTAACTTTTTCCTAAGCGATTTCGTAAAGAGTCATAAAGACAATTTGATGTCGTAAGTTTTACTGTAAGTGCACAAACCCTTTCCAGAGGAGGAAAAAGAAAAGCAGAGACTTTGACAGGCTTCCTCTCACCAATGTAGGTCACAATGCCAGATTTTAATCATGTCATTAAAATTACAGTGATGAAGCAACCCAACAGGTCAATGGTTAGGGCCTATAACACAAGAGCACTTAAGCCCTGAACAGCTCAAATCCTGGTTCTAGACCATTTTCTGCCTGTGACTGCTCTACTTTTCTGTTCTCCATGATGCTTATAAATGAAGACAGAAAAAGAAGAAGTTACAGTGAGACAGAAGTTAGTGTCTAGCTTTGGTACTGTGACCTGTACTATATGGACAAAAGTATTAAGCCACTCTTCTTCATTATTGAATTCAGATGTTTCATTCAGTCCAATTGTCACAGGTGTATTAAATCAAGCACATAGCCATAAAGTCTCCCTTTACAAACTGCCTTTGCCACAAGTCCGTTAGTGAAATTTCTTCCCTCCTAGATATTCCATGATCAACTGTAGGTGGTATTTCTGCAAAGTGGAAGCATTTAGGAACCACAGAAACTGAGACTATGTAAAGTTACAGAGTGGGGCAGCAAGTGCTGAGGCACAGAGTGCATAAAAGTGGCCAGTGCAAACTCATTAGCTCCAAAATTACAAACCTTCTCTGGCATTAACATCAGCACAAAAACTGGAAGCCCATTGCATGGGCTTCCAAGGCTGAGCAGCTGCATACAAGCCTTACATCAACAAACACAATGTCAAGCATCGGATGGAGTGGTATAAAGCACACCATCACTGAGCAAGAAACACACTTCTCAATGTAACAGTCTAAAGGACAACTCTGGTTTTGATGAACGATAGGAGAACATTACCTGCCTGCATTAAGCCAACTGTAAAGTTTGGTAGAGGAGGGATAATGCTATAGGGTTTTTTTTTCCCGGTGTTGGTTTGGGCTCCTTAGATACACTGAAGGGAAACCTTAGTGCTTCAGCTTACCAAGACATCTTGAAAAATTCTATGCTTCCAACAGTATGGGGAAGGCCCTTTTCTGTTTTAGTATGACTGTACCCCAGTTCACAAAGCAAGGTCTATAAAGGTATGGTTGGATGAGTTTGGTGTGGAAGAACTTGACTGGCCCGCACAGAGCCCTGACCTCAACTCCATCAGAAACATTGTGTTGAACTGAAATGGAGCTTGTGAGCTAGGACCTCTGGTCCAACATCAGTTCAATTCACTTCAATTTTATTTATATAGCAATAATTTACAACAAAAGTTATCTCAAGGCGCTTTACACTGTAAGGTGAAGATCCTACAGTGTTAGAGAGACAGCCCCAACAATCAGATGATCCCCTATGAGCAAGCACTTAACAACTGTAAGAAGGAAGGACTCCCTTTTAACAGGAAGAGCTCTCCAGAAGAACCAGGCTCAGGGAGGGGCAGCCATCTGCAAATTTGTAAAATTTTCCAACTGTTTCTTAAACAGTTTGTAAATTGTAATCAGTATATTTCATATTTTTATTGTAACTGCACTATGATGGCTCATAAGGAGTTGTAAATGCATCTTAACTGTTTCTTATCCATTTTTTAAAAACTGTGCCAGAGGCACCTCGGCAACAAATCATTACGCATTTAATCTCACGCTGATTCATAATCAAATTCACATAAGATGGAACTCAGCTTAAGAGTGACCATGCAGGGTTTATAACTGTTGACCAAGACAGAGTAGACTGGAGGGCTTCCTCTATAGCAACAGAATGCCTGCCCAAGTATGTCCACGGGTTAAATTGGGATTTGTAATATGGGGCACTTTAGCAAATACATCAGACGTTCAGTAACAGTAAAATAAAAAAATTCTGACAACTGTGAGGGAGTTCAGGACTCACCTGAAGGTCCTGACTTATCCTTTCTCTCAATCGTCGAGGTCAAATATTAAGAGTGTATATGGACAACAACAGTCTATATCATCTTCCTCTTTAATGCATCTCCAGCTGGTGGAGCTCTGCTGCCTAATTTGGCTGATGCCCAAAACTGCCAGAACCCTGCAAACCACAGAACTCAAAGGATCTGCTACCAGTCACCCAGTGTCCATGCCCTGAAGGGTAGGAGTTGTTTTAGGGCCATGAGGGTGACTTGAGGGTGACACAATAAATGGTCAATTATATTATTATTTTGTTTAATAAAAAGCATGATGCAACCAGCACGCTCTTCGTCAGCACATTGGAGTATTTCAGCTAGCAGGTTCAGTTGAAAATAACATCAAGGCAATGTTGAAGTGGGCAGAAATGACCTCCAAGATGCACCAAGCTCAGCTCCACAACAGGCAGGCTCTTATGAAACACTACTCTGTGTGAGCAACAGCAGAAACAAAAGGCGAAGCAGCTATACAAGAGTAGATCTGTAACCAGTACAGTGCAGAGCTGAACAAGCAATGCTGCATATACTCTATATGTTGCAGAGATTGCATTATAGTAAAGTTGCATGTATACAAAGGATGTTGAAGGAGGAAAAGAGGAAGACCGCAGAGAAGGTTCATGGACGTAGTGAAGAGGGTTGGTGTCACAGAATAGGATGCAAGGGAAAGGGTTAGATGAAGACAGGCGCTCTGCTGTGGTGACCCCTAAAGGGAGAAGCCAAAAGAAGAAGAAGGAGACTTGTGTGTGTGAATACGACAGCACGCAGCATTTATTTATCAGATCACCCTTGATAAGTGTAAGGATCAAAGATTTTATTCAGAGACAAACACAGGACGTAAGAGTCAAACGCTGGCGAAGGTTTTGTGCATGCCCAAAATTTTCCCACAACCTCGCCATACTTCCTCATATACCAGCGTAATTATGCATGCTCTTAACACATACAAAACTTCCCTATGACGTAAATGACGTACACCCATGTATTTGCAGTTTTTTCCTACGCCGGCATACGCTTGTTAAATCATCATGGTGTGACAGGGGCTTAACCACAGCAACAGTCATCATTACTAGAGATCATACCTGTGAGGTTAGTGCTAACTCAAAGTTTAGGAAAGGACTCTTAAATGCTGTCATTAATCACAACTCATGTTACTGCAATCAAAAAGAAAAGGAAGTTGTTTGACCTTTCAATAAACCTCAGCATTTCGTAATGCTCAACATTGTCGATTAGCAGACATATGGCTTTTTTTTTAGAAGAAATAACACAACATATATCTTTGTTAAGCTGTCATTTCAAACAGTCAAGAGCTAAATGAAATAAGGCCACTGTTTTTGTGAGGTGCTGTAACAGTTCCAGGCTTTACAGCTCAATGCCAAAGAAAGTTGGCTATATAACAGTTTTGTGTGGGATGGACAGCAGAATATTCTGTGCACTGATTTCTGCAGAAAGAAAAAGGGATGGGGATGGTTATCAAGAGACTATAGGGCTCTGATACTGGTACAACTGCTTAGCTTAGCTCAGGTCAACACTGTTATAACACACCATGAGGTCAAACCAAACCGAGTTTGATTTGGTTGCAGTATTTATTTCATAGAGATGTTTTTTTAATCTCATTTTGAGTTTTTTTCTGGGGCTGGTACTGATCCTAAAATCACCACTCCCCAAAAGGATCTGAAACTGGATTTGTTAGTAATATTTTGTTGAGAATTTCAACACATTTGTGTTATTTGAATTTGACATGTATTTGTGATAATAGGACAAAATCTCTGTAACTATTAGTCTTGCTGTTTTCTACTACTCTGTTACTCCTGTCCAAGGAAGGGAGCTAGTGTATATACTTGCTGTTGACCCATCCAAAGTTTTGTGTAAGAGGACTGATTAGGCTGATCTTTGGCAGTAGAAGGCAGCCAAGTCTGCGATCATGGGGTCCAAGGCTCTAACTTTGCTGGCCTCTGTGTGTCAAACGGCAGTGGCAGTCCTGTAGGCTTCAGAGGTGATGGTGTCTTTGTAAAGTGTATGCATTCACACCAATTAATCCTTTCCATGGCCTTGTCCTCCCATGTCTCTGTGTTTATCTCGAAAACCTTCAAGGGTTGTTTCAGAGTTGTTTTTTTCTGATCACCACAGGTGGGTTGTCTTTTCTGTAGTTCATCATACAGCAGTTTTGACAGTCAATCATTGAACATTCAAGCCACATGACCCACCTAACACAGCTTTGCTTGATGGTGTGTGTGCTGGGCAGGTTAGCTTTTATATGGACCTCAGGATCTGGTATCTTGTCCTGCCACATGACGGCAAGCAGTTTCCTGAGGCATATTGTGTGAAAGTCATTTTGCTTCCCAGCACAATATGGGTAGACAGTCCTGGTTTCACATGCATACAGTAGGGTCAAGAGAACTATTGCTCTTTACGCCTTAATCTTTGAATGAAGATGCAATTTCCCCCTGGTATTCTGATTCTGATTCTAATGCCTCTCCTGTTCCAGACATTGGAATGTAATCTGCCAAAGGCTATTCTGTGATTAGCAATACTAAACACATTGAATGGGTACTAATCATGATTAATCTAAATTAATCCACAGTTGCCCTATTGTTAGTATTATATTAATATTATGGATAATATTAATATCATGACTACTGGTAATAGTGGTGGTAGTAGTGTTGGTATACCTTACATTACAGATCTATTAATTGTGAAAATGATCAACATATCGATCTGAAATAAACATATTGATCTGAAATTAAAAAAAAAAGTCCTTACCAAAGTGGCATGTCATTTTTGCAAATTTTCAGAAGGATTAACAAGAGGACATTTTGACCTGTCACAGCAGGAAATGCACAGCTGCACAAATTGAGTACCAAAATTAATGATGGCTGAATTTTCCTTGGCTTCTTCAGTTCCAGGGTACTGGTATTGTTCATTCTAACTCAATGACATGGCTTACTTAGACACAAAAGAACTATTGTTAATGAGGTCAAGGCTACATCCATCTATCATAGTCATGGAGTGCTGGACTCCTATCCCAGCTGATATAGTGTGAATGCAGGTACACCCTGGACAGGTTACAGCCCCAAAAAACCAAAAGTTAAAATAATGAGATAATGTTGCTTTACAAAGAGTACATACAGTTAGGTCCATATGTAGATTTTTTTGTCACATTGAATTGCAAATCAAGTGGTCAAACTATGTTTGAAGTGCAGACTGTCAGCTTTAACTGAAGGAGTTTCACAAAAGAATAAGGTTGACTGTTTAGGAATTAAAGCCATTTATATACATAGTCCCTCAATGTCAGAGGCTTAAAATTAATCGGACATAATAATAATAATTTTAAAATTTAGAACCATTCTTTGGATGAAAACTCTCTGCAGCTAGTAATTGTCTGAAGTCTAGAACCTACAGGCATCACCTAAAATTATATTTCCTTCCTTGAGATGCTCTGCCAGGCCTTTACTGCAGCTGCCTTCACTCGCTGCTTGTTTGGGGGTCTCTCTGCCTTCAGTTTTGGCTTAAGTTACTTAAAAGCTGCTCTGTTATGTTGAGATCAGGTGCCTGACTTGGCCAGTGAAGAACTTCCCCTTTCTTTGCCTTGAAAAACTTTTGAGTTGCTTCTGCAGTACACTTTGGCTCATTATGCATTCCCACAATAAAGCCCCATCCAATCGGTCCTGATTCAATCAGAAGCCAACCAAGCCCATGCCATAACATTGTTTCCACCATGTTTGGACAGATGATGTGGTATGCTTCGGATCATGAGAAGTTCTTTTCCTTCTCTGTACTTATCTCTTCCCATCATTCTAGTGCAAATTCATCTAGGTTTCAACTGTCGAAATATTTTTTTCCAGAACTGGGTAGACTCTTTTAGATGTTTTCTGGGAAATTCCAATCTGGTCCTGCTGTTCTTGAGAGTCACCAGTGCTTTGCATCTTCTTGTAAACCCTCTGTATTTACATTCATGACAGCATCTGTTGATTGTCAACTTTGACGATACACCTACCTTCTCAAGTGTTCTTGACTTGACTAGGATGTTCTGAAGGGTTTTTCTTAACCAGGTAAAGAATTCTGTGATCATCTACTTTAGCTGTTTTCCATGGTCTTCTGGGCCTTTTGGTGTTGCTGTGCTACCCAGACTGTTATCTTAGCCACTCATTAAGTTTTTGCTAGCCCTCTGATAGGTTTATTATGTTTTTTCAGTCTAATGATGGCCTCCTTTACTTGTCACGGCATCTCTTTGGACATCATACTGAGGATTTCAGTGAACAGCTACCAAATGCAAGTTCGGCACATGGAATCAACTCCAAATCATTTATCTACTTAGTTGATC
This sequence comes from Etroplus canarensis, assembly GCA_015106775.1. Classification (NCBI taxonomy): domain Eukaryota; kingdom Metazoa; phylum Chordata; class Actinopteri; order Cichliformes; family Cichlidae; genus Etroplus; species Etroplus canarensis. The sequence continues at coordinate 4,436 of VUQH01020862.1, read as the reverse complement.
ATGGAATAATGACGGAACAGGCCTCACTTGATTGTTTGTATCCTATTATTTTTGAGATTCTGAAAATGGGGGACTATGTATAAAAATGGAGTGAAGCAGTTTACACATTTGCCTTCCAAGCAAAAGGTCCCTGGTTCAATTCCAGGCGGGGACACAACCCTCTCACCATGGAGGGTTATGTCAGGAGGGGCATCTGGCGTAAAACCTCTGCTAAATTACCATTCATTCATTCAACTTATCCAATTCAGGGTCGCAGGGGGTGCTGGAGCCTATCCCAGCTGTCATAGGGCGAAAAGCAGGGTACACTCTGGACAGGCTGCCAGTCTGTCACAGAGCCAAAACAGAGAGACAACCATTCATGCGCACATTCACACCTACAGTCAATTTAGAATTGCAAATTAGCCCCCTTTGCATGTCTTTGGACCGTGGGAGGAAGCAGGAGGAGCACCCCGAGAGAACCCATGCAAGCCGAGGGAGAACATGCAATTACCCATGTGGACAAATCTGCTGTGGTGACCCCTTGGTGAAAATACAATGGAACAGCTGATGGTACATGTATAAAAGTGGCTGTAATTCCTAAACAGCTAATGTAATTCTTTTGTCAGTGCCCCTTGAATTAAAGCTACAAATCTGCACTTCAATCATATTTTCAATCTTTGATTTAAAACCCACTGTGATGGTGTACAAGGAAAAATTACAAAAGGGTGTTATCGTCCCAAAACTTCGAGCCTAACTGTATGCTCATTTCCATTTCTGTTATTTCATTCCAAGCTTCACATGATTCACATCACAGTAATTAATCTTTCCTGGTACTGATTAGTGACTGATAATTGTTTGTCTCGCAACCTCTCCTGCCCATGTATTTTACCACCTGGTGAGCTAAAGAGAGAGGAATTACACTAACAAACCACACACACACAGAAACTGAAATGTAGCAAAGGATACACAAGCACTCACACCAAAGCATCAATGTGTTTTGGACAAAGAATAAAAAGGCTTTCTTCAATCGTGTATATTAACAGACTGTAATTAGAGTAAGTGGTGCAAAATTGTATTTAAGTTGATTTTAATGAACACATAAAAACAAGCTTAATTAAACCTAATAGTATTTGGAAAATAACAATTAGGTGTTTATTTGCAAGCCCTTGCCTCTTTGCCATACATTGAAAAAGGGTCTTAATTACAATGACAGACAAAACCGCAGGACATGCCATTGTCAAGATATTACAAATTAGCATGCGTAACACATATAATATGCCAGCTCATTCCAAGTAATAGCTGCTCTGTTATCCATCTTGGAAGCTTGATTAGCTTACTGACATAATTATGAATTATAGGTCAGACGTGACCATACATACATGACCACTTATGGAGGGTCATTTCCATATTTTCCATGATCCTGGCTCCTGTATGGTGTTCACAAATAATGGCAGAAATTTGTTTACACATCACCTGCTGAGAAACCCAGCACAGGTTCACTGGTTTTAACAAAGTCACTCCTCACACAAGGGCAATGACAACAGAGCTCATTAACATCTCGTTTTTCAGATTTGCTCCCTGAAAACAATGCATGTGCAAGTATGGTCACTTTATTAGGTATACCTGTTCAATCGCTTGTTAATGGTAATATTTACTTAGCCATTCTCATGGCAGCAACTCAATGCATTTAGGCATGTAGACACGCACAGGACCATTAAACATTAACATTGCCATTAAAGGAAATCCAGGAACATCCACGAAAAGCAACTGACAGGAGTAAAATGATGATTTATAAAGAGACCTCAAATATATGGCGTGGTTGTTGGTACAAGATGGGCTGAGTATTTCACAAACTGCTCATCTTCTGGGATTTTCCTAAACAACTATCTCTAGGGTGTACAGAGAATGGTAAAAAAAAAAGAGAAAATATCCTGTGAGTGGCGGTTCTCGGGGTGAACATGCCTTGTTGATGCCAGAGGCCAGAGGAGAATGGCCAGAATGCTTCAAGTGGACAGGAAGGAAACAGTAACTCAAATAACCACTCTTTACAACCAAGGTATGCAGAGGAGAGTCTCTGAATGCAGAACACTTTGAACCTTGAAGCAGAAGACTACACATGGCACCACTCCTGTCAGCTAAGAACAGGAAACTGAAGCTGCAATTCAAATTTGGACGATAAAAGATTGGAAAAACATTGCCTGGTCTGACGAGTTTCAGTTCTGCTGTCAAAATACAGATGGTAGGGTCAGACTTGTGTGTGAACAACATGAAAGCATGGATCCATTACACATAGTATCAACAGTGCAGGGTGCTGGTGATGGTTGTTTAATGGTGTAAGGGATATTTGCTTGGCTCGCTTTGGGCCTCTTAGTACCAAATGAGCATCTTTTAAATGCTAGAGCCTATCTGAGTATTGTTGCTGATCATGTCCATCCCTTCATGGCTACAGTGTACCCATCTTCTGATGGCTGCTTACAGCAGGATAATGCTCCACGTCACAAAGCTTAAATCATTTCAAACTGCTTTTGAAAATGAAAATAAGTTCACTGTACTCATATGACCTCCACAGTCAGCAGAGCTCAATCCAGAGAGCACCTTTGTTGAACCTGTGGTTGAACATGAGATTCAGAATATGGACGTGCAACTAATAAATCTGCAGCTACTGTGTAATGCTGTTATGTCAAGATGAACCAAAAT
>VUQH01020849.1:1633-13788 GCA_015106775.1 Etroplus canarensis | reverse complement strand
GTGGATTTGAGGTCACGTAGACGACTGCGCCATCTCCTCCTGGGTAACAAGGAAATGACGTCATTCACGTAGGTTCCTGATTGGCAGAGCTAACTCGAAATTTTGAGAAAATAATTTGAAATTTCGAGTTAATAAGTTGAAATTTCGAGTTCTCGAAATTACAAGTTAATAAGTTGAAATTTTGAGAAAATAACTCGAAATTTCGAGTTGTGGAGTGCATTTTTTTTTTTTTTAGTGGCGGAAACAAGCTTCCATAGAATATCAGTTTATACATATCCAGCACGATTTTCTTTTCCATTGAGATCTGATGTATTTTCAATGTGTTCCTTTAATTTTTTGAGCAGTGTTTAAATTCTACTAAGCTTACTAGTGTTCTGCATGTGCATACACACTGATATAAGTATGGAATGTGGTGTGCACGTCCCTCATTCCACCAACCTGATCTAAAGTCACTAAGAAACTTGTTTCCCCTACTTTTGGTCATATATATGCCAGACCACTAAATCAAGCATGTTTCTGTTTTTCTACCCGTTCCCACCTGCCACATAGTTCACACCAAATGAAAGTGTTTGATTTTAGGGGTATTATGCCTACATGGTCAGTAGTAATCATGTCTATAAAAAGCATTATAATGTGAACACATCAGCATGTCATAGCATTGGCCATATTACTGGTTTTAGCATAAGGTAATGGGAAGGCCCTGACAATGACTTCCTAATATGGGAGTCACCAATAGGGCCACTCCCTCCATGATCATCACCATGTAACAGGACACAAGTGGCATGCATTATGTGTGGAAAAACAATATTTTAAGCTATCACTGCACTATTAGTAGTAGGTCTATCATCTAAAAGAAGAAAACCATCGAAAATGTGCCAGCATCATAAGAATAGCAATTCTAAAAATTGTGACAGTGGAATGTTGTGAATTAACCTTCCAGTTTTCCGCTCATAAAGATAGGAAGCTATGTGGATTATGCTGGCAAACCAGATTATTGCCCTACTACTGCCGGCCAGGAATCCATGCCACACCTACACCCAGTTCTTGACTGCCCCTAACCTAGTTTAAGACATTATTACACCATAATATACAACATTTATGTATTGCTTTCAGAGGGGCACATGCAAACATTCATTTTATGAGCATTACAATCCAAAACTATACTCTGTAAAAAACTGCCTGTAAAATGACGAGTATGACCTTGAGCACAATTTGGGTGAAGACCCATTAGGTGATTATTGTTTCACTAAAGTCTGACCAATAATCTAGGAGGACTAGCAATTCTTTTGAACTGGGGATGGAAAGATGGACAATGGACAGATTGCCTGAGCATTAGCTCACCAGTCCTTGGGCTGTAAGAGAATATTGCCAGACTCATCTCTTAATGATTGATAGTTTTTGATGCGTTATACTTTCAAAAATTTTATAGGACTTTATTTGTAAGCAAAATTCTGTTCCTTTAATGTTCATAGTGAATATTTTAAAACAATCAGTAAGTGGTCACTTAATGGACAAGTTTAATGGGCCTTTTCATATTAATAATCCATTAATAACATTATAAACCAAGTGAAAAGTTAAAAAATCCTTTTGCCACAGTGAATCACTTCATGTACAGACCCTTAATTTTTATATGGCATGTAGACAGATTTACTTAATTGGTCTATCTGTATTAGACATAAATCAAAGTTAAGCTTAAGCCTGAAGTGCTGGAGATTGTGCAGGCACTTCCACTTACATTTGAAACCATACTGCTGCAAAGAGGGAGAGCTGGCATGTGCCCAAATATTCCAAATAAAAAATCCGGTGCATTGTTGAAGAAGTACTTAAATATTTCATGCTTCATATTAGACCTTAGTAGATACTGCATGAAATAGAATTAGATACAAATGAAAGCAAATTTGGATGATTCTTCATTGTGTTGTGCTAAAGAATTACACTATATGTTAAATAGCTCATGTGTTGGAACAACAGTGAAAACTGCTGTACTGTGGTTTCTAAACCACTGCATTCCACCAACTGGATTGGACAAGAAATCAGTGAGAGCTCCGTGACTGTAAATGTCTTTGTGTTAAAAGTCTTTATTTGATTTATATAATTAAAAGAGCACAATTTTGCCATCAAATTAGTAAAAGCTATCAAAAGCATAGTTATTCAGTATAAATGTATTAAGTCAACTTCCATTTCACAGAAGCCCAAAAAGGGTTGAGTTACAACCCGATATGACAATATTACAACTATAATATATCCGGTCTTGTGACTTTTAAAACTCACTTTCAATTCATAGTTGCCTGGAATAAAGTACCGCTGTCTATTTAAATGTCAGGCACTACAAGCCATTTCAGCAGGGACCATTACCAGCCATCTGTCTATGTCACTGCACATCTTAATGATGCCAATATAAGTTGCATGCCAATAAAATGGAATTCAACAAACAACAAACATATTAAAAATCCATTATAACACAATTATGCCTCTTTAAAGCTTTCAATGTTACTGTCATTCAGTTTCTTAGATTGAGACATCAGGATATATTTAACCCATGTCAGCTAAGAAACCCTACAACAGCATCATGAAATCTGAATAAAACATGGTGTGAAATTTGTCTGAAATTATTCCATTTCAAAGTAAAGACATTAATGGTTAAAAAGCTGAATATTGCTTTTCATGATCAGAACATTTTATTAGATGAGTGACTATAAGAAAACTCAAGAACTGTGGGTGGATCAGCCAGCATTAGCCAGTATATGTGCTTGTGAGTCATTTGAAAGTATGACTCCCAAGTAAGAGGTGAAAAGATGTGAGAGACTTCAAAAGATCCCGCAAAAATCCTATCAGATCATTTTTTAATAATATAAACAAAACAGTGTCTGCACCAAAAGCACTGCAACAGAACACACACACACACACACACACACACACACACACACATGTTCTGGAGCATTCAGGTTTATTTTACACAATGCTTCAATCTTCCTAGGAGTGGACATCCCAGTAAATTTGTCCCAAGGTAAGACTATGTAATGCTCAGAAAAATTGTAAAAAACCCAGGAGCTACAGCTGGACTGCACAGACCTCAGTTAGCATGCTTAAATGTCAAAGCTTATGACTGTACAATTATAAAAAGACTGAGTTGCATCTGAACAAAACAAAAGCTGTCCAATGTCCTTTGGACAGATTAAAGTGGTGATGTTTGACCATAATGTATAGCACCAAATTTGGCAAAAACCAAACACAGCATGCCAGTGCAAACATCTCATATCAGCTGTCAAGCATGGTGGCGGAGGGGTGAGGATTTGGGCTCGTTGTGCAGCTACGGGACCTGAACACCTCGCAGTCATTGATTCGATCATGAACTTCACTGTATACCAAAGTATTCTAGAGCCAAATGTTAGGTCATCTGTCCCTCAGCTAAGGTTTGGGTAAATTAAGTTGTGTAACAGGACAATGATCCCAAGCACACCAGCAAATCCCACATATCTCAATGAATTGAAGCTACGCTGTAAAGAGGAGTGAGCCAAAATTCCTCCACAACAATGCGAAAGACTGATAGTCACACTGAAAATGAAAACTTAAAATTATTGTTGCTGAAGGTGGTTCTACTGTTCAAGCTATTGACTCTGGGGATGTACTTAATTTTTCACAAGACTGTAAAAACATGCTTTTTCATGACTCTATAAATATATATATATATGTGTGTGTATGTGTGTGTGTATTAAATATCAGCTGTTGGTGAGGCTGTTACGGTGTAAAATATAGTCTGTATTAAAGTATGTTAATATATTAAGGACAGATGGCACTGCTATATTATACATGGATTTATCTATATCCCTCTTTTACACTGAGGTCTCCATTTGCTCAGTTAATTGTTAATCGGAGCTGTCATCCTGCCATGTTACTGATGTAAAGCGTTTCATTCTTGTCAGGTTATTCATCCATGAACCTGATGACAGTCACTGTGTTTCTTTGTATTCCCATGAGCACTGTCAGTTACAGAGGGGATGGATGATGACAAGCTTAGCCACTTAAACTATGTTTTATAACTTTTTTATTTTAGCAGGGACACTGTAAACATCAACAGCCACTCTCAACTCCCAGGGTCTGCAGCAAAACTTCCTACAGCACATATACTCTAACATAGGTAAGCAGGTGGCCATTGTAATAGAGCGAACTGATAAGAAAGATGAGATGGATAGAAATAAAAGTGGAAGTTCTTTGATGAAATTAAGGAAGCCATTTTATTAAATTTTTGTGAAAGTAGAGTCCATTCCTCTGTGCTGTACAAATCTGTGCCCAAACCTACTATAAATATCTGGAAAGTATTCTAAAACAATTTGTATGTGTTCCAAAATCTAATGTGTTAGCCACGCTCCACCACTTAATGAAAGCGAGACTGGTTGTTTTTCAATAATTCTGCATACAGACAAACTGAAAGACAAGCCAACAAACATCTATTTAAACATAACAGCGACTCCACCTTCTTGTCAGAGAAAATAATAATGAAGGCAGGTGTCAAACATGAAAAGATTTTATCTATAGTATATTTAGCCAATGTAAACAACTTTTTTAGGTACATTTAAAAAAATCTTCAAGGTATTTTAAATGCGATAGCAACAAAATGTGATCTCATTTTATCTTTTGATGTACCCCCTTTTTAAGTCCTACATTAACATACAGAAACAGAAGACAGCAGAGTCTTCAAAGGAAAGCTGAGAGGGAAACTATGAAACTACAGCAATGCAGCACAACCCAGTATGTGTAATAGTAATTCTTCTGATAATGCACTTTTTCTAAATGTCATATGGTAATCTTCTTCATCTTCTTCTTCTTCTTCTTCTTTCTTTGGGGTCGCCACAGCCGATCATCTGGCCGCATCTCACATAATCCCTTGTATCCTCTTCTGTCACACCAATCTCCAGCATGTCTTTTTTCACTACATCCATGGACCGTCTCTGTGGTCTTCCTCTTTTCCTCCTGCCATCTTCAACATCCTTTGTCTAATATATCGAATATAATATATCCTTCTTCTGCATGTCCAAAACATCTCAGCTTTGCCTCTCTTGCTTTGTCTTTGAATCACTCAACTTGAGCTGCACCTCTAATGCGCTCTTTTCTACTCCCGTCCACCTCGGTCACAGAAGAAGAAGAAAAAGTCCATACATTTAAGTCCGTACTCTCACCACCGTGCTCTCTCTTTTTCCTTCTTTCTCGCTGCCTGCTAAGATGCCATTCTCCTCTCCTTCTACTTTGTCTTCAGCCAAGACTAGCATAGCTTCCACCAGCACTTTGTTGGGCAACAGTACTGGTGGCGGTTGTTGCTAACCTGGATTTTGATCCATCCAGTATAGAAATCTTATTATTAATCCGTATATCTGATTTGGCAAAGAGTTTAGGCTGGATGCCCTCCCTGATGCAACCCTTCCCTTTTATCCAGGCTTGGGACCTGCACTAGGAGTACACTGACTATCAGTTATCAGTTAATTCAGGCCATAATTTTAGCTTATTCTAATAGTTTTTGTTTTGTTTCAAAGACAACTTCATTATAGATGGTATTAAAAAAAAGACTGGCTGCATCCAGACTCATTTAACTTGGAACAAAGATTCATGATATCTGAATGATTACTTTATGAAATTTAGACTATGACTGAGGAATAATAATTATGATATCAACCTTGGGTTTCTTAATAAAATAGATGGCATTTGCTCCTAGAATTTTTCTTTACAGTAATTTATGGCTCTAATTTAGAGGCTCAAGAAGAATAAAAACTAACATCAGAGCTATTCTATCGTTACAAAGAAGTAGAACACCAGTTGAATCTGTTATATGAGGTTTTGTAAAAATGATAAAATCTCTTCTTTAATACAAACAGGAAAGCAGCATGTCTATGAAGGTGGACCTACTGAATCCTACTTTTGCAGTCAATTATACTTTGAGTGAAATACTGCCACTACTGCACATGATTAATAGAACCAGCATAGCAGAGGAAACATTACATGACATTACAGCAATTTGGTGAGAGTATAGAAGACAATCTAAATATCTATTTCTGACTTTGCACAGTACACCCAAAGGGATCTGCAGAGAGTAGCATTATCTTTCATAACTCATATTCATGGGTGACAATATTTCTCTGGGAGACAAAATCTTATCCTTAGAGAATAATAAAAGCCTCCTGCTGCCTCTGAAAACTTCTGCACTTTTGATTATTAAATGCCATCAGCACTGGTAAAAAGAAACTTTACTCACTTGGGAAAATATTGTGTCAGTGTTAAATCTTACCATGCATTTATCAGTGCAACTGCTGAGGATGTATGGGTGGGAGTTCTTTTGGATGTTCTTATGGTATTAAGTGGGACTGAGATCAGGAGACTGTGCATGTCTGTCACGTCTATCATGGAGCAATGTGTTATGCTTTAGCTCTTTGAAATTTCCATCATACCCACAAAAAAAGATAGCAGCACTGAATTGACCTCAGAACACTAAATGCACACCATATATCAGTATTTTAGACTTAGTATATTGATATGTATCTGGTATAACCAGTATACACTCACTGGCCACTTCATTAGGTATACTTTTTTGTTTAACTACTTGTAACAAAGCATCAGAAAAAAGCAATTTAAATGACTTTGAACATGTGTGGTTGTTGGTGCCAGAGAGGCTGATCTGAGTATTTAAGAAACTGTTGATCTATAGGGATTTTCCTGCACAGCTGTCTCTAAAGTTTACAGAGAATGGTCTGACAAAAGAAAATATCTAGTGAGTGGCAGTTTTCTGGGAAAAATGCCTAATGTCAGAAGTCAGAGGAGAATGGCCACACTGTTTTGAGTTGATAGGAAGGCAAATGTAACTCAAATAATCACTCGTTTCAACTAAAGTATGCAGGGGAGCATCCGTAAATGCACAACATGTCACACCTAGAAGCAGACCAGGTGCCACTCCTCTCGACTATGAACAGGAAACTGAGGCTATAATTTGCATGGGCTTGCCAAGACTAGACAATGGAAGACTGCAAAAATGTTCCCTGGTCGGATGAGTCTGTTGTTGTTGCTGACCATATCCATCCCTGTATGATCACGGTGTACCCATCTTCTGCTCTATTTTCCAGTCTATTTGGATAATAGACTGGAAAATTGTAATTATGATGCAGTTGCACAGGTAAGCTAAATTGGGAAGAGCATAAAGTGCTCAATGCCACACAAGCAAAAACTGAAGAATTTTAAAGTGACAGAATATACATACAGATGCACTTCTGATAATGATAAATCAAAGCATTACTAAGAATACCAATGAAGCTGTTTCCAAAATAAAGTGCTTTCTTCAAATCTCACATTTCAGCCACCCACTTGCCAATGTCCTGCACTAGATGGCAGTCAAACATAAACATTTAAAAGTCACTGAGCACAGACCAGCAGTTGATGCTAGACTTGCCCAAATCCACTGATGGGAGCTGCTGCCTGTGAATATGCCACAGCTCTTTTGTGCCAGACATGTTGCTAAAAAACAGCCTATGTGTACACGCTCATCCTCTCCAGTCCACCTTTTATTTTGACACAGCCTTCAGCCCTAGAGCTCAGCTTGCTTAAAAGCAGGCCTGTAGCTCGAAACATGATCTGTATTAAAATGAGTGTGCTTTTGTTTTCCTATACAGCAGAGCATCAGTTGAATATAATAATACCTAATAGCTGCTCAGAATTAAGGATGAGGTTGTGTGTAATTTAGACAAAAGTGACTGCATGCCTTGCATTTGAGCATATAGAAACTTTCATTTTATCCTTGTCTTAAAAAAACCCAGAGGAAAAGACTCAATGCATAACAGCCAAAACTCTTCACCTTAATGTTGCTGCACTTTAAATAGACAAATGTTCCACTATCACCACCACCCACTTTCACCCTTTGACTGGTTATTGAGCCTGCAGCTGAGAATCAGCACATCATTACTAAAATACTGATTACAGGCTTAAAGCGATACAAATGAGGAGGTTGCCCCTGACGCTTAATTGGTAGGATGTAATAATGGAACAGTGATATGTGGGCCCTTAATTGTGTGTTTACCGCACTATTTATTGGAGGGCGTCCCTCCCCTGACTGGTTGCTGATGAGGTGAGCTCTCTTTCCGCTGGCATGCTATCAATCCTGCTTCATTAAGAACACAGGATAGGAAGTGAAAACAGCACAGAGTTTGCCTTCCAGACTGATGTGGGCAGAAGAGTCAGCCCTGTTTATGAATTTCAAATTCCCTCTGAAAGAAAGACCATGTAGGAAAGAAAATCATAGAACAAGACTATAACTTAGCTGCTGATTCAAAGCTTTTTAAAGTTAATACTAAATTAAGATCCTGAATAAGGAAATAAAGGAGGTGCTTTGAATAAAGAGACTATATTTGTTGCTAATGAAAATGTTAATTAATCATGCGTGTGTGCTTTTGTGTGTTAATGCAAGCATAAATATCAGCAGAAGGAAATGGTGGAACTTCAACCTTGTTTTTCTATCTTACTATGCAGTATATTCTGAAGGGAGACATTTTAATCCAAGTCCTTTTGTGTGATGGGATTTTTCTCCACTAACTTTAATCCCAACAGAATCTGTCATGTCTGTCAACAACATTTAATAACTGTAAATAAAAAAATCCAAATAAAATATCACTAAAATAAAATTAATAGCCAATATATTCAATATATTTAACATTCAGCATGGGGGCTGTAGACTTTTTTATGCTGTCTTGACCCACCTAATATGGATGGCATTATGGCCTACTGCAAAAAATTCAAAAAGCAGACAGTGAAGGATGTTTGACTCATCCTTCTACAGCACCTTTTTTATAGGATCCCCTCAACTAAAACATATAGCCTGTGTGTTTATCTACTAAATCCTAGGTAAAAAAGCTATTTATCAAAGACATCCTGTTTTTTTTTTTTTATTCAAAGCAATATACAGATTCTGACTGCTACCTAATGTTTTTTTTTGTTAAATGTGAGTGTCAGCATGTTCATGAGAAGCAAGAATGTTTGGAAATATGTTTTAGTCAAATTTGTTTGTGTGATTCATGGTCACTGTGGGTGGAGGACAGCTAGATTTCCTTCTGTTTCTTGAAGAAATTACAGTTTGTGTCTATGAGGCCTGGTTCAGTAAAAATGCCTTGGCATTGGTAATGAAGCTACATTCTGGTAACGGGATGGTTTCTCTAATCATAGGGCTTTCATGGGCATTTCTGGCAGGTTTCCACTCAAAGATGTGTTTAATTCAGCATGCTCCCTGCAAGGAAATCAAGACTATACATCCAAAACTAACAGCACAAAACCACATGCTCTTTGAATGTTCAGCATTAATTGCTCACATATATCTGCAGTCGGGTATTTGATCAGAGACACTGCTGAGAAATCACAAGCTGTCGCAGTGTATTTGCCTTGAAAGTGATTTTGAAATTTTCAGGGAAAACCACAGTTTTTACTGTCACTTAATTATACATCTGCATCTATGCACAGTTTATACCAATCTGGTGGTTTGTGCATTTTTATGTGGATTCTATGCAACAAGAACTGTGATGCTTGATAAAGACAGCAGGATGGTGGTGGAACTGCAAATGAGGATCAAACTAAGGTCCACACCTCTGCACAATGTATACCACGCGGGGTGAAGTCAATTATAAATCCAGTCAGACTGATTAGCCCATCTTACAGTTGGAATTAGCTTCTGCTGAATAATTTTTAAAGATCTTTAATTGAGTTCTCACCAGGCTAATTGCCCTTCATTTTAAAACAAGCACTAAAATCAATCAGCTGCAGAGAAAAGCATTAACTGACACTCCTGGTAAATATGGTTGCCATGGAGATTCTTTTCCATCTGTACTCACATGTACACTGTAAAATGTAAAGATCATTTAAGTTTCTTGCTATCAGTATTTAAAACAAACATATCAATCTTAGCCTTTTAAAACACGTCTTGGCTGAAACTAATAGACATGTCCACTTGGATGATACTTTTGCTTTAATTTGTAGTTTCTGCTTGTAGGCATCGCACATTTTGAATTTCCCAGTCTTAGCAAGAACACATAGCTGCCCATGGGAAATCCACACGAGGCTTGCATAAAGCAAGGCCAATCAAAATAAATTGGGAAGGCTCCTGTCACATCAAGTGCAGCTGCTCCAAAGTCATGTTTTCATTTCTGGCCTCCCTGTAGATGGATGAAAAAGGACTTTACATGCAGGGTTTCCACTCACTAAAGTGGCAATGTGGCTTCTTGGCAAATATGTGTCTATGTAATATTTGATATGGATTTTTTTAAGCTATAGTTACTATTTAGGTTATTCCATATAAAATCTTTTATCACTGTATGTAGCAATTTCCCCCTGGGATTATTCTGATTCTGATTCTGAAAGCAGAATGCATTGCCATATATTAAGTGACCCAACAGCATAATAAATAAAATAGATTTCATTAGGAAAGCTCCAATAAAAAATGTTGCTTAGATGCTATTGTAATTGGTTATGGTACAGAAGATTCGATTTACAGAAGATTTGAAGTATTTAAGTAAAAAAAGTAAAAAAAAGTGGCTTCTTCTAGTTCATCCCAAAGGTGTTTGATGGAGTTCAGGTCAGGGCTCTTTGCAGGTAAGTTAAGTTCTTCCTCACCAAACTCATCCACCATGCCTTTATGGACCCTGCTTTGTGCACTGGGGCGCAGGCATGCTGGTATAGATAAAAGCAAAGCTGGAAGCGTAGAATGGTGCAGAATGTCTTGGTAAGCTGAGGCACTGACATTTCTGTTCACTGAAACTAAGGGGCCCAGCCAACCCCAGATAAACATCCTCATAGCATTAGCCCTCCTCCACCAAACTCTGCAGTTGGCACGGTGCAGTCAGGCAGGCAGGCAACAGAGAGGCGTGAGTTGTCACTCCACAGAACACATTTTCACTGCAGTAGAGTCCAGTGGCTGTGAGCTCTGCACCACTCCAGCCAACATCCAGCCTGGGAAACCCATGCCATGAAGCTCCCCCTGCACAGTTTGTATGTATGCTGACACAAAGGCTTGTGGAGAATTGGAGATCTGCAGTAATTGAGTCAGCAGAGCATTGATGACTTTTGGACACTGGGCACCTCAGCACTCAGCAACCCCATTCTGGGAGGGAAGAAATTTCATAAACTGTCTTGTTGCAATGGTGGCATCCAATTGCAGTTCCACACTCAAATTTAGCCAGCTCTTTAGAAAGACCCATTCTTTCACAGATGTTTGTAAAGGTAGACTGCACGACTAGGTGCTTGATTTTATACACATTCAGACTGAATGTAACACCTGAATTCAGTGGCCCAATACCTTTGTCCATACAACAAATGTTCATGTAACAAATTTCTTCACTTTTTTTTGGATAAGGTTGTTACGTAGCACTAGAGCTCTGATTTCACTGCCCTCCCATGATCCGTCCATTTTGGTGCCCTGTTCTGCTGTGTTGGACCATTTTTAGCCTGTTTCCTTCTCCTTCTTAGAGGAGCTGGTTTCCAGTATGAAGCCATCTGGCCCCCCCTTGATGTTGTTCCTCCTCGACTTCTTAAGCAGGTCCTTCCTACTTTGGGTCCCTCGCTGCTCAACATTATGAACAGTAGTTTGACTGCTGATGTTGTGCCAAATGATTTTAAACATGCTGTTGTTTAGCCCTTGCTCAAAAAGTCTGGCCTAAATCCGTCTGTCATGTCTAACTTCAGGCGTGTCTCAAAGCTACTCTTCCTGTCTAAAATCCTTGAAAAAACTGTCTGCACCCAGTTGCAGTCCTTTCTGTAAAAACATGGAATGTTGGAAACGTTTTGGGCTTAAAGCTCAACATAGCACCGAATCTGCTCTTATAAGGGTTTTTATTGGTATTCTTTTATCGACTGACTCCAGTGTTTTGCTTGTGCTTTTAGATTTAACAGCTGCCTTTGACACAGTGGACCATAAGATTCTTATCTCCAGGTTAGAGCAGTGGGTGGGCATCTCTGGGTAGGCTCTTCAATGGATTAGGTCTTACCTCTCTGATAGGACTTTCTGTGTCAGTATTGATGATTTTACCTCCTCGTCTGCTAGTCTGCCCTGGGGGGTACCACAAGGACCTCTCCTTTTTTCTTTGTATCTGCTGCCACTTGGTGCCATTTTCTGTAAACATGGCTTTTATTTTTATGCAGAT
>VUQH01020846.1:4181-16007 GCA_015106775.1 Etroplus canarensis | reverse complement strand
TGATGCCAAACGATATCAACATTAAAAGAGAATACATCGTGAGTGCATCCTGAATGCCGCGGCAACGCACCAGGGTCAAAACATAAATGGCGGCCTTTTGACGGGAATATAACAGCAATAGATTGTCAGGAACCCAATTTTCAGCCATTTCACGCCGTTTTGTGTCGTTTTCACTGTAATTTATATCAATAAAAAAGGGGGTGGGGGCACCCCAGGTCCCCCTGTTAAGGCCACCTCTGCAAGGCAGACAGACAGAGAGAGAGAGAGAGAGGGAGAGAGAGAGAGAGAGAGAGAGAGAGAGAGAGAAGACAGCCGAAGGTTTCATGTGTGCTCTTACATAATGTGGTGAATTTCTCAGCAGCGGAGCGTCTTCTCCTTTTAAACGCTCTGAGCTTCTTTTTTGCGCCTGAAAAACACCGAAAGTAAGTAAATACAAACTACACCGCAGGAACGTTTACGTCATTTTTCACTACGGCTCAAAATTACACTAAAGAATAATAATCAAGCTATAGCTACAAGTACGATTAAATTACGTGTTTATTTTTAATGTATTTTGAGCAGGCATAAATCTGGACAGCCTTCCTGAGCGAAACGGGGCGGAGATGTAGGACCCCAGTTTTGTAGTCCAGTGTTATCTGCTTACCAAACCCGGCGGAGGAGGACACACGGGAGGACAGCATGGACGGGACTGTTAGTGTACCGAGCCAGCCCGACAGAACCACCACAGGTAACCTGCACACAGAGACGAACGTCACGGTTTGAACGTTCGGCTGACTCAGCGGAAGCTAAACCGCGCTGGGAGTGAGAAAAACTACAGCTCAGTCTCATCAGGAATGCGTCGGTGGCTCTACTCGACGTTACATACGGGGCTTGGTGATGTGTTGCTGTGGTTACAGGGGTGCTGGCAGTGTTAGAGCATACATGTAACAGCTACTCCACAGCCCCGCTCACTCTGCTCACTGTTTCACCAGCAGGCTGCTGTGGAGCAGAGGAGGGACTCACTAAAACCAAACGAGGAAGAACAGTTTAGTCAGCTGGAATAACAACAAAATACAATTACCACTAACTGACAGGATATTGAGCTTAAAATTGACTAAAAATACAGAGAACGTCTTTAGTTTGTTTCTTTGTGTTAGTGTTTGCACTGCGTTATAGACGTTAGATTAAATCTGTTTGGTCTTACTGTAAGGTGGCATGGTTTGAAGACAACCTGTTTATCAATCGCACAAGTAAAGAAAGTCTTAAACCAACAGTCATGCATTAGTGGACAGGTGACAGAGTGCGAAGGCTGCCCATTAAAGGTGCCAGGGAGCAATTTAGGGGTTTGGTGCCTTGCTAGAGGGCACCTAAGCAGCACTCAGGGGGTTAACTGACAGCTCATCAGCCTCCAGTCCATCCCTCCATATATAGCAGTCTGTGTGGGGCTTGAATCAGCAGTCCTCAGTAAATGGCCTGCTCCTGTTAGGGGTCACCCAAGAGGATCAGCTGTCTCTGTCTCACCCTATCCCTTACATCCTCTTCCCTCACACCAACCCTCAGCATGTCCATCCATGAATCTTCTCTGTGGTCTTCCTCTTCTCCTCCTGCTTGGCAGCTCCATCCTCAACATCCTTTGTCCAACATATCCACTGTCCCTCCTCTGAACATGTCCAAACCATCTCAGCCTTGCTTCTCTGGCTTTACCTCCAAACTTCTCAGCCTGAGCTGTCCCTCTGATGGACTAATTTCTATCCTGTCCATCCTGGTCACTCCCAGCCAAACTCTCAACATCTTCAATTTTGGCACCTCCGGCTCCGTCTCCTGTCTTTTTGTCAGTGCCACCGTCTCCAAACCATACATCATAGCAGGTCTCACTACCATCTTGTAAACCTTCCCTTTCACTCTTGCTGCTATCCTTCTGTCACAAAGCACCCCTGACACCCAACCTGCCTGCACTCTCTTCTTCACCTCTCCTTTGCTCTGTCCATAACATCATCCACCTTCACCATCTCTACTCCTTGCATCTTCACCGTTCCACCTGCCTTCCTCTCACTTATGCACATGTACTCTGTCTTGCTTCTACTGACTTTCATTTCTCTTCTCTCCAGTGCATACCTCCACCTCTCCAGGCTCTCTTCCACCTCCTCCCTACGGATCACAATGTCGTCTGCAAACATCATAGTCCACGGAGACTCCTGCCTGACCTCATCTGTCAATCTGTCCATCACCATTGTGAACAAGAAGGGGCTCAGAGCTGATCCCTGATGTAATCCTACCCCCAACTTGAACCCATCTGTCACTCATCTCTATTGATACATGACTACAACGTAGCTTTGAAGAGCCTTTCTGCATCTAATTAAAAATTAAATCATGTAGTTTATAGTGATCTGGATTGTTAAAGAGCTGCAGTTTTTTAAAAATCCTTTAGTTAGTCTGTGTTGAGTAATATAAGAAAGAAAACAACATATTGTACCCATTATTATATCATCCTAAAATGATCCATACTTTCCTCAAAAAACAGTTGTGTTCAAGTAAAAACAGTCTGAGATATATCAACACCCACTGGCAACTTCATTAGCTGCACCTCGTCAGTACTGGGTTGGAGCACCTTTGACCTTCAGAATTACTTTAATTGTTCTTAACATGTATTAAACAAGGTGCTGGAAACATTCCTCAGATTTCTTCATATTGACACGATAGCATCAACAGTTGCTGCAGATTTGGCCGTTGGTGTACAGTGAACTCATCGTCATGTTCGAGACACCAGTTTGTGATGATTTCAGCTTTGTCATACAGGGATGGACGTGGTCAGCAACAATGCGCAGGTAGGCTCAGGAGCCAGAAGCTGCCTGAACTTTTGGTACAAGGCAGGATGGATCCATGCTTTCATGTTGCTTACACCAAATTCTGACCCTACCATCCAAGTGTCGCAGCAGGAATCGAAGCAACACTTTTCCACTCTTCTGTCGTCCAGTTTTGGTGAGCCTGTGTGAACCGTAGCCTCAGTTTCCTGTTCTTAGCTGGCAGGAGTGGCACCATGTGTGGTCTTCTGCTGCTGTGGCCCGTCTGCTTCAAGGCTAGCAGAGTGTTCAGCGATGCTCTTCTGCAAACCTTACTTGTACCGAGTGGTTATTTGAATTACTGCTGCCTTCCTATCAGCTCAAAATAGTCTCTTCTGACCCCTGGCATCAACATGGCATTTTCTCCCAGAGAACTGCCGCTCACTGGATATTTTCTCTTTTTCAGACCCCTCTCTGTAAACACTACAGATGGTCTGGGGGGGAAATCCCAGCAGCTCAGCAGTTTATGAAATACTCAGACCAGCCTGACTGGTACTACCAACCATGCTACATTCAGAGTCGCTTAAATCACCTTTCTTGAGATGTTCTGATGCTCAGTTTGCACTTCAGCAGGCCATCTTCACATCTACATGCACTGAGTTGCTACACTGCGATTGATTTTTATATATATTTTATCAATCTGATATATTAGGTTATTTACTTCTTGCTTTGTTCCAGTGAACCAAAAAAATGTAAGTTCTTTTTAACATCTAGCTGACTCGAAACTGCTCCACTCACACTCGTAATTATTATTTGCTATTTATTTGTTTTTACTTGAGCTGCTTTTAGCTGTTCATTTGCTTCTGTTAGGTGCCCTGTGTGAGAGCTGTTTTTGATTTTTATTTGTATAGAGAGGCCAAACAGAATTTCATTGCACACTGTGTATAATGACAAAGCTTCATTCAAATGTCGGCAGAGCCACATCGGCGTGAAAATTGTTGCTTTGTGAGCTCTCGCTAGCCGCGGTCCGGCTGACTCATGTAACGTAACTCTACCTGCATGTGTTTTTGCAGTCACGCTGGTTGAGAGCAGCAGCGCCCCCAGCGGGTTGAAGCTGGTCAGTTCCTACCAGACTACCAGAGTGGGGGACCCCATGAACCTGGTGGCGCTGGCTGAACAAGTCCAGAAGGTTTGGACGGACTGCTGTTGCTGTTTTTACGTTCAGCTTATTCGCACGATCGTCCTGAGAATGTTTTTCTGTTCATTTTAATTTTAAGGGGGACGAATTTGTAAAAGCCAACGCCTGCAACAAATTGACAGTCATCGCAGACCAGATCAGATACCTGCAGGAGCAGGCCAGAAAGGTAGAACGGCCCGCTGAATGAGCTGCACCAGTCATCGTCGTGCCTCTGATCTAAAAGGCAACACGTTTGCTTCTCTCCTTCCAGGCTCTGGAAGAAGCAAAAAGAGACGCTGAGCTGCACCACGCCGCCTGTAACATAGTGAAAAAGCCAGGCAACACGTACTACCTCTACCAGAGGCCGTCGGGGCAGAAATACTTCTCCATCATCTCCCCTAAGGTAGGCGTCGCACCGGCTTGTTGAGCCTGAGTAAAGTTACGTCAGAGTTACAAAACTGCTGCCCACGCATGCAATCAGGGAGAGGCCACAAGTGAACGCTTTAAACGCGTCGCTGCTCGTCTGAGCGTAGCGCTGGGGTTCAAAGTTCATGCGGCCAGAAGGGAGCTCATAAATCCTTCAGGCAGTTCAGGTTGGATTCAGCTGGTTCGACCGTAGCTGCGGGTGGGTTTTGGAAGCACAAACCGGTTCCAGTCAGATTCACGTGTTTTCCAGTTGTGAATGTCAGGCAGTGACAAAGCTCTCGGTACATCATCAGTGTTTATTACTTGCGGAAGGTTGGTTTTTCCAGTTCTGACAGAATGTTGCCCCCTTTAGCTTTGAGTTTTTGCTCATACTGAGAACGATGTGGTAAAGAATAAGCTGCAGCGAGGAGAGGCAACACGTCCCTCACTGTAGAAAGTTACATGTAACCAGTAAATGCCACCAGGAGTGTACATTTACTGAGGTGTTGTCCTTATTGTTGTTGGTAAAGGAGGTGTGATACAGTACTGTGCAAAAGTCTTGTTAGTTTTTTTTTAAAGTGGTCTTGAGCAGCAGTTCTCCAGGCTTTCTGATGGTCTGTCAACGTTTCTCTTCGGACATTGGCTGCTTAGATAATTGTACGTTTATTGTATTTTGAATCTATGAAAAATGCCAAATACAACAGTTTGACGGGTCTAAAATAGTATTTTCGCACCAACAAGGTGATTCCCAAACAGCGATCAGCCAAAATCTTTGCGTATTTTAGCATGGCCAGCTGATCTGTCTACTGTGTTGTCAAGCTGTTCTTAAGCAAGGGAAACGGGGAGAAAAGGCTGAGGTATGCCAAGTTACACAAGAGCTGGACTGAATCAGTGGCAACGGGTCTTATAGCGTAATGAATCAAATTTTTGGTTAAAATCATCTTCAGTATGGAGAAAGATCGAACAGTGAGTCTACAGCCATCTGTAAAACATGGTGGAGGCTCTGTCATGGCCTGGGGCTGCATTTCAGCCAGTGCTGTTGGGCATCCTGTTAAAATTGATGGAATTATGAACACTTATCAGGGTTTGATCAAACCATGCCGTATCATCTGGAACGCGTCCGATTGGCAGCAGCTTCATTTTTCAGCATGACAGTGATCCCATACACAGTCAGTGTAGTAAAAGCCTACCTGGATAGAAAAACACACAATGGGACACTATTGGTCATTGACTGGCCTCGCCAGAACCCAGACCTCAACATTATTGAAGCAGTTTGGGATCGTCTTAACAGAATGGAACAAAAGGCAGCCAACATCCAAAGAAGAGCTTTGGAATGTGAATGACTTTCAAGCTTGTTAACTGTACGAACTGTTTTTGCTTTATTTGCTAAGTTCCGTGTTTCAAGAAATAGTTGCGCTTATTTTTCATTTTCCAAGCAAAATATAAAGAAATGACGGGTGGCACTGTACTGTATTTATATACACTGGTCTAATTTCAGCTCAGTGTGTTATTCTCTTTGCCCTCCTCTCCAACATACAAAGAAAAGCTGTTTGTGTAGCAGGCGTTAAATAGCTCCAGTCTGCTGACCCTTTGCTGTTAGCTTCATTATATTCAGCGGGTTGTCACAGAGACCCAATCCAGCCAAGAGCCATGCCTGGATATTTGATCAGCGCATTCCTAATATGTTGCTTACTCATTCAGCTACTTTATAATTTGGCCTAGAAAGTGACATCTTTGTTTGCCCAAAAACCTCAGATATTCAGCCTCCTGCTATAACAGCTGATGTCCTGAACGTCCCTCTGTAGGTTCCCGGTCTCAGAACACATCGTCTTCACCATAAACCTCCTCTCTCCTCTCCAGGAATGGGGCCCCGGCTGTCCTCACCCGTATCTCGGTGCGTTCAAACTTCAACACGACATGTCCTGGACCCCGATAGAGGAGGTGGAGAAGAGGGACGCAGAGATCGCCATCATGGAAAAACTCCTCAGCCAGCAGACCGCCTTACCGTCGTGCATGGCCCCCAACTTCAAAGGCTTGACGGAATGAGGGGCTGACTGCTCAAACCAGGGCTTTATAAGGACTTGTGATGGAGTTTAACTCCAGACTTAATGAATATCAGAACTGCTCGGATCAAAGAGTCAGGGTGTTTTAGTGACATTCTTAACGCTGCCTTAAGCGTGTCACACATTAGTTTTGTTAGGAGACCATTTTTAAAAGCTGAAAACGTCTAATTGAGAGTGTGTGGGGACACTTTTACTTTTCACAAATAAAGTCCAAACTCTGCTCAAGAACATTTATCAGAACAGGTTTAATACGACCCACAGACCACATGGAGGTCTTTGATTTTTGCATAATATTAGTGACGTTGCCGGCAACTGTTTTAGTCTAGAAGTCAGTAAACAGTCAAAATTGATCACAGTGGAATGTAGCTGAACTCCAACGCCACCACCTTGGACCGCAACAGTTAACCATCGTTGTACACTGACTAAAAAAACAACAAATGAGTTAAATTAGCAACAGCAGCAGCGGTTAATCCTCCGGTCGCCCAGTTGGGTAGATCCCTCCTACAACTCCTGTTGAGCCATCAGTGACATCCTCTTTAACTTAAATTATATATTTTGTCATTTAAGATGTCAAATCTTTTGTCACCAGTAAAAAAAAAAAAATTAGAGATTTCATTTCATCTTTGTTTAATTTTGTAGCAAGAACATTAAAGTGCAATTTCTTCATTTAAATGAACCGTCTCCAGTTATTTCATCCTAAGTTGACAAATGTTGATGATAAAAGTCAGTTTGTTTGTTTTTTCTTTTTGCTAAAAATCAGCACAGAGTTCTGCGTCACGGTCAGCTGAGAGCATCCCCCCCCTCTGACGTGATTGTCACCAAGTAAGAACTAATGTGAGTCAGAAGCTGCCAGTTATCGGTGGCGATGTTGAAGTGCACGGCGTCCTCCTCTGAGCTGACTCTCAGCAGGATGTGAGAGCGCGGCGGGAGGAAGAAGAGCACTTTGAACTCTCCTCTATGTGACGGGTCTGACACGAGGAAGGGGAGGAAGTGCTTTTCCACCAGTGCGTTCAGAGCAGCCTCCTTCAGCTGGCAGCAGAACAGGCTCGTGGCGCTGTCTCCGATCTCGGAGCAGATTTCGTCCTGTAATCCCTCGAACACGCTCAGCGCGCCGCCGCGTCCCCAGTTCGGGGGGACGGGCAGAGGCAGGAAGGTCTGCTGGAACGTCACGTGGATGTCGGGCAGGGCGGTGTGCCACGTACGCCCGTCTTGGGCAGTAAAGATGGCGCTAGCGTGGAGGGTGGTGGGGTGAGGCTGCCTGGGCTTCAGTTTGAGCTGCACTATGGGCGGCGGCCTCTCTCGGAGGAGACACGGGACGCTGATGTCACGCAGCTCCTCGTAGTGATGGTCAGTGAGGCTGAAGTGGAGGCGGATGCTGAAGAGTCGATCAAATTGGGAGTCGTGAGTCTTGATGTGGACCAGCCGGTACCTTAAGGTGATTTCCGAAGCGAAGCTGGACTCACTGAACTGATCTCTGTAGGCCTGTAGTGTGGTCTCGTCTGGGCGTCTCTCCTTCTCATTCTGGTCGCCGTGTCCTCCTTGCGGCTCAGGAGGGGCCGCAGCCAGCCTGAACACTGCTTCCTCCGTCTGCTGAATGGTCAGCGCGCTCGTCAGCCCTTCGCTCTCACCCATGAGGCAAGACAGCGACCGCTTCTTAATCTGCTGCTCTCCCTCGGCCACGCCTTGTGCCAACACTGCAGCCAGCTTCTCCCGGGACAGCGTAGTGAGGAGGGTGTAGTAGAGGCGGGCGTGGTCCTGGATGTCCGTCTCCCCGTAGCGGCAGGCGAGGTGCTGCAGGATGTCAGCCAGCGGGGTGAGCAGTGAGTCCAGGCTCGGGTGGACGAGCAGGCAGCGGCAAACCCCAAGGATGCTGTTCCCCAGACGCCAGTTGCTGCTGGCGCACAGCGAGGACGAGGAGGGCGTGATGATGGCGGAGAGGAAGCTGAGGGTGCTGCACTGGGGGATATCTCCTTCATCTGCAACTCGGGCCAGCACCTTGAGGTGCCAGGTGAGGTCCTGTAAGGTGAGCTGGGCGAGCGGAGCCTCGGTGATGACCCTCTGCAGGGTTCTGAGGAGCCCCACAGCCCAGGTGGACTCAGGCAGTCTTTCCTGGGTCTGGTCAGCCAGGTTGATGAGGTGCGGGGCCAGCTTGGTGTGGTGGAGATAGAGCTGGCACAGCTGCTCCGTCAGGCTGGTGGAGTAGCGCTCCACGTGGTTGAAGTAATAAAGGAAGAGGAAGGCCGCTCTGAAGAAGGTGACGACGATCTCTCTGCTGCCTCTGTTCTCCACGATGTGCAGCAGCGAGGTGAGGTGGTCGTAGAGGTAGGCCAGCCCCTGACCCTCCTCTCCCTCCCCATCGCCCTCCCCTCCCTCCTCCAGGTAGACCAGAGACAGCAGGTTGAGCCGGGCGAGCAGGGTGGCGCTGTCGTTGAACACGGTGGGCACCAGGGCCAAGGCGAGCTGTGGAGTCAGCAGCACAGGGAGGGCCTCGTCGCCGTCGCCGCAGCTGATGGGCCGGTTCTCCGGGAAGTGCAGGATGCAGTCCATGTAGAAGAGCTTCTCGGGCGTGTTCAGCAGCGGGTGCTGGGAGAGCACCACCAGCCGTTTGAGGACGAAGGCTTCGTCTTCGGAGCTGAACAGGCTGTCCGTGAACGCACACTTCAGCAGCAGAGTGGCGTGAAGGAGGCACACCTGACGAGATGAACACAGATTCACTTTAAGCCGCGAAGTCTTTGTTTAAACCAAAACAATGAGAAATAATCCTGCACAATATCATTTAAATTAGAAACATCCTGTCTTACAGTGATGCTGAAAAACTAGTTCATGCATTTATTACTTCTAGGCTTGATTATTGTAATTCATTGCTATCTGGCTGTTCTAAAAGCTCCCTAAAAAGCCTTCAGTTGATCCAAAATGCTGCAGTGAGAGTACTGACAGCGACTAGAAGGAGAGATCATATTTCCTCTATGTTGGCTTCTCTTCATTGGCTCCCTGTTAAATCAAGAATTGAATTTAAAGTCCTTCAACTCACAAAATCTTAAACAATCAGGCCCCATCCCATCTTAAAGACGGCGCACTTCTCTCCCAGAGTGCAGGACCTACTTGTGGTTCCTAAAGTTTTTAAAAGTAGAATGGGAGGCAGAGCCTTCAGCTATCAGGCCCCTCTCCTGTGGAACCAGCTCTGACACCCTCTCTACATTTAAGATCAGGCTTTAAACTTTCCTTTTTCATAAAGCTTATAGTTAGGGCTTAGTTATGCTGCAATAGGTTTAGGCTGCTGGGGGGGCTTCTTATGACGTGCTGGGCATTTCTTCTCCACCCACCTCTTTTCACTCCCCGTGCATTATTTGACAGACGTCATAATTCTGCGCTCCAGCGTCGATGGAGCTAGTCAGCGGAAAGAAAGTGAGCTTTTACCACACGCCGACATGCGTGGCGTCCATATTTACTCCTGTAAACACAGCGTGTGACGTCACTTCAGAGCCGCAGACTGTTCACCGGCGTCTGATTCTATTATAACGTGAACGACCACGCAGAATCATCAGATCTCAGCAGAAAACGAGCACTGAGCGTGAAGCTGCGGTGTGAAATGTTGATTCTGTTTGATTTGGATCGACTTCCAGGAAACGCAAAAAAGGCCACTCTAGGTGAGAAAGGAACACACACAACCTTCGTCTATATCTATGACTTTGTGTGACTTTAGTGGTTACTGGACTGCCAGCAGTGACCATCTTACAGCCAATCACATCTACAACAGGGACTGGCATGAGCTCTGTTTTTGTTTAGATGTCATTTCTGGCTGAAGACGTGAAGTGTGACCACCTGGCACCCCTGCTAGAGCCCACATACACCGCAGGACTAAAAGTTGGATCAGGTGGTCCAAGAGCCCCCGACCCTCACCGCAATGCACCGCTTCAAACCACACATGCTGCTGCTGCTCCCCATCTGCTACGCCCGCTCTGAATGATCTGATCACATTATACTCTGCAGTTATTTTCGCCCAGAATCAGCACGCAATCAGAACCGTTCTGACTTTAAAGAGCAACTTTTTTTCTTGTCAATTTGCAACTTCAGCCTCAGAAGTTCTTTGTTTTTTTTCTATTACTGTGTTTTTAATTTCAGAATGGCCCCAATAAAACACAAAACGCATGCCACATTTACTGTTAGTCGATTATTAATGTTCGACTCACTGAAAAATACAACTGAGGACATGTGGAAAAAATAAGTACACCCCTACTGCTTCTATAAGAATTAAGAGGTGCTGCTGATCAAATGTGCACGATTAACTGGGCAGCCAGTGTGAGCTCATCTATACAAGGAAGTTTGTGGGTCTGGAGCTTTCAGCTGTGTGTTAACACGACGTCACAATCTTCCCAGGAGTGGACGTCCCAGCAAATTCAGCCCAGGGTCAGACCGTGCAAGAAAAAAAACCAGAGAGCTGCATCACAGACTCGCCAGGCCTCAGTTAGCAGGTTACATGTTCAAGTTCACGACAGGACAAATGGAAAAAGACCGAACAAGTATGGCCGATTTGGAAGGGCTGCCAGGAAAAAGCCTCATCTCTCTAATAAGAACATGGCAGCACAGCTTAAGTTTTTGAAGTTACATCTGAACAAAACACAAGACTTCTGGGACAATGTCCTTTGGACAGACGAGACCGAAGTACAGATGTCTGGCCACACAGCACCACGTTTGATGAAAAACAAACACCCCATATCAGCTGTCAAGCACGGTGGAGGAGGGGTGATGATGGGCACCTTGCAGTTATTGAGTCGACCATCAACTCCTCTGTATACCAAATTACTCCAGAGTGAAATATGAAGCCATATGTCCCACAGGACCCAAAATGGGTCGTGCAAGGGGACAATGATCTGAAGCACAGCAGCAAATCTACAACAGAACAGCTAAAAAAAAAAAGAAAAGAATCAAGATGTTGCAATGGCCCAGTCAAAGTCCAGACCTCAACCCAGCTTAAGAGAGCTGTGCACAAACAAATGCACAAGAAGAAGAGTGGCCCAAAACTCCTCCACGACAATGTGAGAGACTGAAAATCATACATAGATACACACTTCACCTTATTGCTGCTACAGGTGGCGCTACAAACTGCTGAATCATGGGGTGTACTTAGTTTTTCACAGGAATGCACAGATTCCTGTAAAAACTGGTTTCCCATACACACCTCCACACCGTGTGGACGGCTGCACTATAAAGTGGGACAGAGATGACAGTTATTGCATTACTGCAGAAAATAAGCTGTGTGTGAGGTAAAGGTGCTCCGCAGAATAATCACAAACTGATCGTTTCTGAAGAGTAAATGCAATCGCCAAAAGTAACAGGTTATTTAAAAAAAAAAAAAAAAAAAAAAAAAAAAAAAAAAAAAAAAAAACAAAAAAACAGTTTACCCATGGGGATGAATCACAAA
>VUQH01020843.1:32681-44227 GCA_015106775.1 Etroplus canarensis | reverse complement strand
TCAGCCTTGCCTCTCTGACTTTGTCTCCAAACTTCTCAACATGAGCTGTCCCTCTGATGTACTCATTTCTAATCCTGTCCTGCTCACTCCCAGAGAAAATCTCAACATCTTCAGTTCTGCCACCTCCAGCTCTGCTTCCTGTCTTTTTGTCAGCGCCACCGTCTCCAAACCATACATCATAGCAGGTCTCACTACCGTCTTGTAAACCTTCCCTTTTACACTTGCTGCTATCCTGCTGTCACAAATCACCCCTGACACTCGTCTCCACCCACTCCACCCTGCCTGAACTCTCTTCTTTACCTCTCTTGTGCTCTGTCCGTTGCTTTGGATGGTTGATCCCAAGTATTTAAACTCATCCACCTTCGACACCTCTACTTCTTGCATCTTCACCGTTCCACCTGCCTCCCTCTCATTCACACACATGTACTCTGTCTTGTTTCTATTGATCTTCATTCCTCTTCTCTCCAGTGCATACCTCCACCTCTCTAGGCTCTCCTCCACCTCCTCCCTACTCTCACTACAGATCACAATGTCATCTGCAAACATCATAGTCCACGGAGACTCCTGCCTGACCTCATCTGTCAATCTGTCCATCACCATGAAGCAGACTATTAGAAAATGCTAATAGTGACTAGCTAAGATAGGAAGTCCTTTTTGGTTTCTCTCTTTCTCTCCAGCAGATGAATCTACATATGTGATTTGGCACGAATTTTTAAATTGGATGCCTTTCCCTATGCAGTCCTCCCATTAATCAGGTTTAGAACTGGCAGCAGGAGTACACTGGCTTGTCACTCCCCAAGGCTGGGTTTGTGTCTTCTCCTGGTTTGTGAACCAGGGACCTTTGGCAAGGTGACAGTGTAAATGGATTTATTGGTACTCTGTGGGATTTTCAGAGTTTCTGATATTTGTTTATAACCCAGCCCTGATTTGTACTTCTCCACAACTTTGTCCCTGGCCTATTTGGAGATCTCCTTGGCCACTACGCAGTGGAGGACAGTGGCCTACTAAGACAAGGTGCTTTAGTGTAGGTGCAGACACTGACAAGTCTTCTCATTTCCAGGCCAGGGAGTGTAAGTGGGGTTGATGGTGTCTGTTGTTGTGTTTGAATGGCATAGACTATATGTAGAAAATCAACATCAAGGTCTGAAAAGTATAGCCAGTGTGGAAGTGACTTAACCTCACATCCTTCCTCATGGCCAACAGTGGGGAATTCCTCCAGGTTGCAAGATACTTCCGGTTGTGTAGAAGTCTGTAGGAAACCCTTGACTCCCTTAATCTATGACCTCAGTAAATACTTTCCTGAGTTTATGATGTCAAGCTAGTTTCAAAACTTGAATATGTCATGAAATTCTTTTTATAGATTTAGGTCCCCTGTAGAGTCAGGAAGGATGATAAACCAGTGTGGTTGTTGATAGTGCAGTGTCCCTTGGTTTCGTAGTCAGATCTGTCCCAACTGTGACGAGGAACTAAAAAAAAAATAAAACAAAGAACTGGCTTCATGAAGCAAAAATGATGATGGTAAAAACTCTCAGCTTGAGGTTTGACAATGGTACTACAATAAGTAATGGGTGATGCCACAGTGGCTCGATTCACCTTTTATATGCAGTCTATGGGGAATAGTGAGGATGCGCATAATGTTAAGGAGTTTTGTGTGGAAACTACAGAAGCTAAAACACTAATACAGTTCATATCCGTGGTTTTATTAAGGTTTATAAAAAAAGTAAGTGTGGGTTAGGCCCTATAGTATCATCGTGATGGGATCGAGACCAGGCAGCTGCTGGATTGTTGGGCTCTTGGTAAATTAAGGTCACAGCCATATTAAGATTTCTTCAAAAATTGGCTCATCACATTTGTCAGCTTCAAAGTTGTCAAACTTGAAAGTCTGGATTATGAAACAGATAGCGACTTCCAGGTGTTCTCCTCACCTAACCTGTTACAACTGTACCGCTGTTCATCAGGGAAAGTTGGACTCTAAATATTTAATGGCTTGTTTTTTTGTCTCTAACAAGCCAATCTGTGCCATCTGTTTAGATGCCCATTTTGTTAATTATTCAAGACATCAACAGAAATTACGGAGGGATAGCCATGCCTGATTGCTCTCAGTTTTGCTGCTGCCATATGTTTGGTGTCTGTCTGGTTTCTTGTCATTAAATGTGAAAAATACAGCTCAGGAGGCACTTAAAATTTCCTAATGTGTCCTCAGTACGGAAATACATTTCTGGTATAAAACTGCTTTTTAACAGCTGTCAATCTTTTATTGCTGTCCAATCAAATGCAGGTGCTTTGAGTAAATTAATCTGCATATGTAAATGTATGCCACATGAAAACTACATCAATATTTTAATGATACAGGTTTTAGACAGCAAGCACAACCTCAGAAATAAGTGAGAATAGCACCTGCCACATAATGATCAATAGATATAACTTTGTTAGTAATTGTGATGGAATATGTAACTCGTAAAAATAGAGCAGTTTAATTAATTATCTTTGCAGCTCAGTGACATTTGGTCCATTTGATTACGCTTTAAGTGGTGTAACTATCGTAACCAGAAGATGGCAGCAATGTTCTTTTCAAGTTGAGCATCTTAGTTCATAAAATATAAAATGCTGTAATGCTTTCTTGTTCCAGTTTATCTTTACCAGTACATAACACTGAACTTCTCTTACATCTTTGCCGTACTTTGTGTTATTCTTTTTCAGAATCCAACCTAAGTCGTTGTGGGTTTCGAGGATCATCACATATTGGAATCCCTTACAGCACTAAGGTACTGCCATATCTTGCTCAATCCATTTTTTAAGGTTGTGTTTTGTGTGTAAAAGCTAAAACCTCCCCTCCTTTTGCATAAGTCTTAAAAGCAGTTTCACTACTATCATCCCATATCTTCTCTGGTTTTCTCTATTTGTTAATCCCTTTCCAAATATTTTCCTATATTTCCCTGCAGCTGAAGGATTAGTAGTCAGAACCGTTATGAGTGTATCCACAGCTTCTTGTTTTGTCTTTCCATTGCAGTGCTATAAATAATATCTCATTCTGATTATTTCTCCAGGGTCCAGGTGTGCTTCATCCATATGACAGCGGCCATGTAGCTATGACCTATACTGGGCTGTGCTCACTGCTGATACTTGGAGATGACCTGAGTCGGGTTAACAAGCAGGCCTGTTTGGCTGGTCTAAGAGCTCTTCAGCTGGAGGATGGCAGGTCAGTATACACACATGCGTTTACACTCTGATTTACACTGGCACCTTGACTCTGACTCAAATACTCCGGAGGTTATGTGAACACTAGCAGTCTTAATATGAACTGAAACTCGCTCACATTTGATCCTACAATAGTAGTTCTTTGGCCAAATCTACAGACACATGTGCAGCATGCACACTTTAACACATGAGCTCTCAAAGTGCAGGCAAGTGGCCAGTGGCGGCCCTTGGTAACATTTTGCGTGCCTCACCTGGTGTAAAGAAAAAAGAATGCAGCTCTTTACATTTACTGCACCCACGGTTAATGTCATAATTTGAAATAGCAACACTGATCTTTCTATGATTTTAATTATTTTGTTCTAGCTCGAGTTACTGCTTACACATTGGTCTTCGCTCATAGGAATTGTGACGTCAACATAGCCCTGTAACTATTTATAGTTGGGCTCAATGCATGCTGGATTCACTGCAGTCTTCTCCTAAATGATAGGTGTTTCAACTTGGAAACAATAACTGCATTAGTTTAGGGACATGAATAGAAGAAGTTGACACTGGAAACAAAGTGATTAATTTTTTCCAACAGAACGTCTCATTTTTGCCAACTGTTTTCCAATCTTTGTGCTCTCTGCCCTTATTTATCACAACATGTTGGGTGCCGGCAGTTATGACGTCACTTTTGGCGTGTCATCATTCACAAGGGTGACAGCCACAATCCTAAACTGCCAGTAACTTTGTAACAGTCACCTCACCAATGGTTAAAAACTTAGAAACTGTTCAAAAAGGACACTAAGAAACATTACGCACCAACCTCCACATGTAAAAAGCAATATTTGATGTTTGCTTTCTTCCTGTGTATCCCTCAGTCATCGAGCCCATCAGCACCAATGCTTTAGCAATTTTAGCTTAACGGCTTTTATTTTTGAATTGTCTTTAATATTCTGTGCATCCTTAATATACAACCAGTAAGCTAATGCCCAGTTTTTTGTGTAATTCTTGTGTCTTCACTACTTCCTCTTGCTTCCAGCTTTTACGCAGTGCCAGAAGGAAGTGAAAATGACATAAGGTTTATCTACTGTGCTGCCTGTATATGTTACATGCTGGATGACTGGTCTGGCATGGACATTCAAAAGGCCATTGAGTATATCCGAGGAAGTTTGGTGAGTAGACTTAAAAAATACCAAACCTGTTATAATCTGGAGAGAGTATGAAGTTTAGTTGCATCCCTGATGAATGAATATGATGAGACTAGGCCAGCAGGGAGTAAACAACCACTGCTGTTTCTGCACCATTCAGAGCAATGCAGTGAATGAGAAGAACAGGCCACCCACCTTCAGGAGGTGGCACTCTGCCTAGAAATACTTTCATTTATAATAAATGGAGGGGGTTGAGCACTCTATTGTGGTCTTAAAGCTGTAGCAAAGTTGTTTTTTTCCACCCCACCAGGAGAAAATCACATTTTTTTGCACCCGAGTGATATTTTCGTCAAATTATTGCCTGATTCCCTCACTTCAGCCTCAGTGTTTGTCACTGCATCAAATAGGGGGCTCAACATATCAAATCACTCAGTGCGAGGTATTGTCTTCATGCTTGTTTTTTCTACTGTACAACTCAAGTTCTCAGAGCAGAGAGATGGTACCATTTAACTCTAAACTTCAGCTTATATATTGTAATCACCTTATATAAGTTTGACATAGAAAACAAGAGGCTTTTATTACATAGGTCATCATTGTTTCACAGGTGTGTGTGTAACCTACCCTACACAGACTAAGAGAAAGGTCTGTTAATTAGTTTTCAGATAACAGTGAATCCTAACTGAATATTTGTCCACTGACCAGGTGGATGCCAAACTATTTTTGCCAAGCAAGCTAGTTGTTGGTGAATGTAAGTGTACCAAAAGCATGAGATGATGGGTGTATATGTGTCAGAGGACCAGGAATGATGGACAAGTTTACAAGCCACACTGAAAGTTTCACCTACATTTGGATGGCGCCGGGTATCCATTTACCAACCTTATTGTTGTCATCTCATCAGAGCATACACGGACCAAACACTGCTGTTTTTTCCTATTGTCCTCTGTTATTTAGCCTGTATATTTATATATTTTATGTGAGCTGCTGATTATAAGTCCATAAATGCTTCAGAATTTGTCAGTGTAACCCTATCTTGGTTTATGAAACCCGTTCTGGGTTCCCATTTGCAATCTCAAAATTAGGTCACGGAGCTTGTTCATTCATTATTGTCAGTTATTTCTAGCTGCTTTTTTTCATAAAATGTTTGTTTAGGCTGAGATTTCAAGGAAAACTTATCTGGGAGCAGTGCCACTTTTATACTAGTTTTTTCTAAATGAAAAGATGGAAGCGTAGTAAAAGTGTAGCAAAAATTACAATTATCTATCGATGGCAAATGTTAAAAAAAACTATGCCATTTCACTTAGCTGTTTAAAATATTTCTGTCCTTCTCCTCAGACCTCAGAGCTCTGCTGCGCTGTCTCTGTGTTTGTTCCTGTATTTTTATTGAGAATATATAGTTTGTAGTGCATCCAGCTTAAGTACCCATGACCTAGTGTCATGGGGAGGTGTCCATGTCCATCCATCCACAATTACCAAGAATCTCTGCTCCTAGAGTATTGGTTATATTTTAGTGAAATGTCCACACAATGATCACCTAATAGGTTTTCACCCCAATGGTGCTGAAGATCAAAGTCATATTTGTCTTTTTATGGTTACTTTTTCCATTTTCACAAGAGCTGTTCCTCCTAAGAATATTGGTCTGTTTGCATGAGCCCCCCTCTGCATTCTATATACAAATGATATCGTTAGGTTTATTTGTGGCATTATAATGCCATAAGCTAGTGTCCCTGGTAGCGTAGTGGTTTGCACATTCGCCTTACAAGCGAAAGGTCCCTGGTTTGATCCCATTTGGGGACACAAGCCCCTCTCACCATGGAGGGTTGCGTCAGGAAGGGCATCCGGCATAAAACCTCTGCCAAATTACCAATGCGGATTAATCCGCTGTGACCCCCTTGGTGAAGAATACAAGGGAGCTGCCGAAAGGTACATAATGCCATAAGCTAGTTTAGGGCTGCTCAAGAGGGGTCGTGGTGTAGGCGTAGCATTAAGTCCCAGCTGGTGATAATGGGGCAATAACCTGGTTCACCAACTCGATCAGCGTAACATTCTGATTTTTTTTTTAATTGAGTGAAAAACTAGAAGGTCAATTTACAATGTTCCACTCTGCCTATATTTGCTGTTTCTATCGTGCTGGCAGGTTAGGGGTCGCCACAGATGATCCGCTGTGGCGACCCCTAACGGGAACAGCCGAAAGAAGAAGAAGATCGTGCTGGCAGGTTTTCAATGGTTTTCTTCTTTTAGATTGGAGATTTGCTACTATTAGTGTGGTGATGGCTTGAAATATCTCTTTGCATACCGCTTGTATGCTGCTAGATGGTGATTATCATGATCTTTTTGGTTATGATATTGGAAGGAGTGTTGCTATTGGTTGACTGTCACATTAGGAAGGCATGGTTGGGCCTTTCTGTCACCATTATGCAAACATCAGTAATATGATCAATGCTATGACATGCCAGTTCACATATTTTCATGCTTTTTTTTATGGCCATTACTGTTGACCATGTAGCCATCTCTCTTTCTCTCTGTCTGTCTCTGTCTCTGTCTCTCCAGTCTTATGACAATGGGTTTGGCCAGGGAGCTGGGCGAGAGTCACATGGTGAGTCTGATCTTATTATTATTTTTATACTATCAAAAAAGTGAGGTTGAAATTATTATGTGCCTTAGAGAAAAAATTAACACGCTTGGTAGCCCAAATGTGTTTGAATAACGATTTGATTTTTAAGATTGTATCAGATCAAAGGATTGGTGGGTGTGTTGGCAGTGTCACAGTGAAGGGCATAAAGTGCCTGACGGTACTAACTGCTTTAAAGGATTAGCCATTTAAATACCTCTCTATAGATACAGTACCTTGTTCTCATTAATCTCTCCCCCGCTCAAATTAAACCGTGTTATTCTGGCACAAAAGCCTTCATCCTACATGCTCTTACACTCACACACATTTCAAAGCACTCCTCAGTAACATATCCACTGTCAGTGTCTTGGCGTGATGAAGAAAGCATTTCCTGGTAGCCTTGTAACACGCTGTGAGCACATAAATTAAATCTAAATAAATTAAAACTGCTTTAAGGTGCAAATGTTAGTGCATCGCAGTAATTCCCCTCCTCGAGATAAATTTGAATTCTGGAATTACAGGCTTCACTGAGACTCAGCTCTTTTCTACAATCCTGCCTGTCTGAGGGCTGATTATATATCGGTAGCGATACAAAGTAGATACCCATCCACCCCTAAAGTTTATATTTGTTCAGCAGTAAGACCTCCCACGCTGGGTGATAATTGTGTCATTCGATACATAAAATGTGGTATTATAAAAACTATATTCCAGGGTTCACTCATGCATGTTTTTTATTAGAGGTGAACTTTTCTCGTAAGTACACCTCAAATTTAAGGTTTTGTTAACTTCTACAGGTAATTTATGGTGGTCCAAGAGGAACTAATATTACATTCAGATGTAAATCATTGGTATGCTAGCCAAAAGATGCCAGAAAGATGCTATGAGTCTTTTTTATTATATAAAACTGATTGGTTCAAACCTGCTGTTAGAGTAATTAGTTTGGATTTCCCTCACTTATGTTTGAGATTTATATTTATCCCCTCTTCCTGTGCCTCCAGCAGATTGTGAGTTAGACATGGTTGATTAGAGGCAAATGTAACGTGTTGGCAGATTTACACTCGTGACCCAAACACTTCACCCCACCTTTTTTTTTTTCTCACCCTCACGTATTACCCCATTCACACAGACCCAGATAAGCTGGCAGCAATCTTCATAATATTGAGAGGTCAGCTAAAGGAATGGTGATAATGAAAGCAGCTGATAGCTGGGTTGTAGAGGGTGATGATTTGTGGCTGTACTAATAACAGCTTATCATCCATCAATCAGACACTCATGTTGGTATTACCCTGTCTATGTGATGCTCTGCTTTCAGTCCCTAACCCAAAATGCATCTTTATTCCACTCAAAGGTCCTTAATTATTCTGAACAAATATGAAACATAAGGTAGGCATATGTTGTTAGTACTTCCAAGGAAGGGTTGAAAGTGAGATTAGTAGGATGCTGTCAATTATTTGGCAGTAAATGGGCCCACACACAGACACACAATCTCTGTTTTTACTGCAGTGCCCTGTAATTATCTTGTCTGTCATCAAAACATATGAACCACTGGCACTGCTTTTCACTTTGCGCACATTGTCAAATTAGTCAAATATTGTTGGGTTTATTGGTGTTATAAATTGCACATACTGACTGTGCGTGTCATGCATTTGAATGTCTGTGTGTCCAGGTGGCTGGACTTACTGTGCTATAGCCGCTCTGTGTCTGATGGGTCGACTGGAGGAGGCGCTGAGTCAGCGGGAGTTGGACAGGATCCGGCGCTGGTGTATCATGAGGCAGCAGAGCGGTTTCCATGGCCGTCCCAACAAACCTGTAGACACATGCTACTCCTTCTGGGTGGGAGCTACGTTAGAGGTGAAGACTGGTGTAACAGATGCATACAGGCATTCAGAGACACCATTTTAATTGCATTAAAAGTGAGAGAGAGACTTTCACACTGAGCTGAAATGAGTGTATACAAATTAGGTACTTTTTTTTTTTTTTTTAATTAAATGGGCCACCAGGTCAGCCTTTCAGACTGAACTAAACGATTTCCCCTATCTCAATTTTACTTCATCTTCTACTCTTTATAAATGTGGGGGTTCCTACAGTTTAAGAGGAAGTGTTTCCCATGCACCAACATGGAGGCAGAGCCGGACTGGCAGCCGAAACACTAAACAGGGAAGCTCAGATTACAACACACAGCCACAGGAAGTGTGGCTTAATTTTCTACTAAAGACACTATTACTCTGCATCTTAGCATAGAACAAAAGTGTTATATAAGTGTTTATAATCTCATTTATAAAACCTTTAAATTGTAAGGTTTTGAATGAAACCGTAGTGGAGGTATTGCCTTGTTGTGCATCGGTGTTCACTACATATAATGAAGCATTTTTGACAGCACAAACTGTATAAACTTCTAGTTTTATTGTGCTCATCCATGCACTATAAAAATGTGTCAGCAAATCAAGAAAGCTGTAAGCTAAACACACACACACTCAGCCAAAAGCAAACACAATGTAGGAAAATAGTGAATTTGTGGGTCAGCACAGTGCTGGAGGGACAAAAGTGCACATTCAAACAAAATACTTGTATGTGGTACACACTGTGGCTTGATGTTTTCTCTGCTGATATATACACTATATGGACAAACGTTTTGGGCCACCTATGTATTACACAGTACAGTGTGGTTAGACAGGTAATGTTCACCTGGCATTTGCCAATCCCAGACTCATCCATCAGACTCCCAAATAGAGAAGCATTTCTGCTGCTCCAGTGTTCAGTGGTGGTATGCTTTACACCATTCCATCCAACACTTGGCGTTGGGCTTTGTGATGCAAGGCTTGCACACAGCTCCCCGGCCATGGAAATGCATGCCATGAAGTTCCTGTCACACAGTTCCTGTCACACAGTTTTTGTGCTGATGTCAGAGGAAGAGTTTTGGCACTCTGCAGTTCCTGAGTCAGGAAAGCAATTGCGAATTGTTCACGCACTATATGCTTCAGCATTTGATGACCCTGCTGTGTAACTTTACGAGGTCTGCCACTTCATGGCTGAGTTGTTGCAGTTCCTAAATACTTCCACTTTGCATTAATACTACTTAAGTTGATCATGGAATATCTAGGAGGGAAGAAATTTCAAGAACTGACTTGTTGCAGTGGTGGCATCCTTTTACAGTACGATGCTCAAAATTCAAGGAGCTCTTTAGAATGACAAATTCTTTCAAAAATGTTTGTAAAGGTCAAATGCATGGCCAGGTGCTTTTTTATACACCTGGGGCAATGTGACTGAATGAAACACCTGAATTCAATGATTAAGAGGTGTTGACTCAATACTTTCGTTCATATAGTGTATATATAGATGTACAATATCATGTTTGTAAACACAGATTGCACTTTGATAAAAATAAATACAATGATACAAGCATTGCCTCTCTAAACCCTTTTAATCACAATTTATTCGGCCTCTTTGGAATTCAGTTTACCTAAATCTGTAGACTGAGCCCGTTAAAAATGATAAACTTATATCAAAACATATGCTCTGGGTTTTTTTAAAATATTTTATTGTAAATATTATTGTGAAAGTTCTCCTTTTCCCTCTTGTGTCCCAGCTGTTAGATGTGTTCCAGTATACAAACTTTGAAAAGAACAGGATTTTCATCCTGTCTACGCAGGATCGGTTGGTGGGTGGCTTCGCCAAGTGGCCAGACAGCCATCCAGGTAAACATCTTGCAGTGGACATGCACACATTCAATGGAAAACCAGTTGTGGAATACAGCCATAGTGTTTACATAGATGTTTTGTGTCAGTTTTGTGGTTTTTAATTTTATTTTATTTTATCTATCAGTAGAGGATTTTTTTTGTAGACATGCAAGTAAGGTTACTATATTTTTCTGTAGCTCTAAATATCTCACATCATGGATAATAGGTGGTGGATCTAAGCAGTTTCATACCTTTTATTTTTCTCTCTTGCTTTTAGCTCAACAGTTTCTACTTCGCCCTCCGCAGTTACACAGAGGTCAGGGTGGAGTTGTGGTTGCCAGTTTTATTTGAGATGAATGGATAAGCACTTGTAACCCTAAACTTCAATCGTCTACTGGCTTGTCTAGTCCGTATTTGTCAGTTCTTGCTCGTCCTTGTGATGTGTAATTGATGAGGTGATTGTTCGTTGGTAGCCTGCGGACACAGGAGATCGGGCTCCTCACATTACAGGAACAAGGCAGGGAAGACGGGATGGAAGAAACAATGAGGTAAACAAGGCAGGTAGACAGTGTGATGACAAAGCCTTGTGAATATAAATGTACAAAAGAGAGTTTTAGGAAATAAAAGGGGTTACTGCAGTATGGAAACAGATACCATTGGACTTGTGTGTATTTGCGCTGCACAGTCATGCACAGCTTCCCATGTGCAGGAAAGAACTGGTTTGGGAAGATGGGAAGATAACAATAACAGAACAAAAGAAGGTGGTGTGTATTTGTTTAGCAGATCTGCACCAAATAAAGTCAAATATACTTTGAACATTTGACACAGTCCAAGTTTGTCCACAGCTACTGTTTACCTGTCTCTGTAACATTAATATTTGGGATTAAAGAACATACGGGGGGGGGGGGGGGGGAAAAAATTAAATTTTAAAAG
>VUQH01020843.1:9771-32661 GCA_015106775.1 Etroplus canarensis | reverse complement strand
AAATTCAAGTTCAAACTGACTAAATTGAATCACAACAAAAAACAAAAATAAATCCCTATCACTTTTCCCTTTCTGACTTTATAGCTATAAATGACAGGATAGAATTGGATAAATAACACAAAGGAAGCTCTAGTCTTTATTGTGTGCAGGTATCTCTGCCTTTATAACCCCAACAGGAGACAGTTCACAACCAAAAGGCGTATCTTGGTTCTCCTCATTAGTGCAATGGTCCAACAATAAATGATCAAAGCCAGCTGATATTGATTCATGTTGGAGGGAATGCTTTGAAGTGGCAATAATCAATAGTTATATATAGTTCTTTTAAATATGTATCATACGACAAGGGAGCCCATTGTAAAAAATCTATAAAGCGTCTGATGAACTTGCAGTTATCCTAATCTTTGCAGAGCTTAATAGTAAGCTTCCACTTATTGCTTAATTGTCTGTTCTGCAACCTGGCCCCAGCTGGCAGATGTTTTCAGAAAATAAACCCTATTAAAATTCCCTGTATACTACCTGCTCAGACACACACATTTAGGGACTAGCTAGTGGACACAATGAAGTATTTAGCAGCTGGAAATAGTTGACACTAGCTCATAACTAAAACACAACTAATAGAGCTTAAATGTTGGAGTTGTGATCATGAGGTAGGCAGAAACATAAATCTAAAGTGATAATGTCCTTATCAATCAAATTTTATCTCAAACCTTGGACTAATGGAGACATCTCTTCTGTTCAGCCTTTGAGTACTTGTTGATTCCTGATTGATGCAGCTAATGGTGCTTTGATTGATCCTAATGTCTATGTCCAATCATCTGTCATTTCATTATAATTCAATTACTTCTCCATTTACTGGCGTGTGCAGCTTTTACTCTCATCCCAGGGGAAGGAAACATCCTCAAAGCAAACCTGCGTGCATTATTTATATCTATTTAAAGGCTCAGTGCAAGGAAACCATATGGCAGAGGTATCTATGTGCAATTAGGTTTTTGATTTATTGATTCAGTATTGATGGGTAAAGTGGCAACCAGTACCTTCATCTTATCCAGGGGTTAAACTGGGCTTTGTGAGAAGTGTTAGAGGGCTCACAGACGATACCTCAGATAGTTTTCTGTGGATGTGGATTGTCCAGAGTAACAAAGATTTCTGGAAAGCATGTTATAGTTGATTTTTTTAATGCCATTCTTTAAACTCAAAAGCAAAATTCCATTCATCTCCATTATATTTGTGAAATTTTATTTTAAGATTTTTCAAATTAAATTTTTATCTAAATATTCAGATACCAAAGCAATGTCCTTTTTTGTTTTTGATTTTAGTAATTTTGATGAATTTGAAAGAAAATAGGAAAGGTCACCTTCACAAAGCTTTGTGAAGTCTCAACATAACATACAGGCCTATAGCAAAATGTAATGTAATAGCATGTATATTCTTTAATTTATATTTAGTTAAGTTAGTGTTTTTAGGAATGTGGCAGGAATGTCAGTTTCCTGATGTTTTCACCATTCATGAACATATATATACCCAGTTTCTGACTAACTAATATACAATAAGCTGTGTTTTCCTCATTGCTTACTTTTTCATATATATACAGCACTGTGCAAAAGTCTTTAGCCACCCCTCATTTCTTTGTTTTGCTTCCAAGGAGCCAGTGGTTATAGTAATATTTAAAGCAGTCTTGAGTAATGGTTCCTTTCTCCACACTTTCTGAATATCTTTCAAGTTTTTATTTGAACCTTAGTGGCTTTTTCACTCATTTTCACTCCAGTCCATGTACCTTACCAATTTCAGAGGAATGATAAAACAAACCTATGAATCATTCAAGCATTGAAAGGACACCTAACACAAGGGAAGAACCAGTGTTGTGTCTGCAAAAAACTATTTTAAATTGTATCTTTAGGCACTTCGCTACTCGCAGCCTGTCACAAAAACACATCATTTGTACACATTTCTTTAGCTGAATCTACAAAAAGTGCTAAAGATAACACAGTCATAGACATGACATAGTGTTTTTGCACCAAGAATGTGATTCCCAAAGAGCTATTAGCTAAAAACTTGGCATATCTCAGCATGGTGTACAGTGTGTTCTTGTTTAAATAAATGGTTGAACCTATTTTCCATTTTCTTTGCAAAATATAAAGAATTGAGGGGTGGATAAAAACATCTCTACTGTAAGAGATTACATTAGGTCCAAGCAGCAAAACTTAAGACTCCCTGTAACATGATTCCAAGCAAGTATCAGTACCAGCTTCCCTTGAAACTGCAGAAAAAAAATGATGGTTTATAGAAGAAATTATAATTATAGTTTTGCTGAAAATAAGAAATGGTAACAGCTCCCATGACGCTGTATGAGTCCTGAACATGAATGCTTTGCTGTGAGACTGAATGAGAAAAGCTGTGAATCCCTTCATCCCAATGCCTTTTACGAGGATATCAGTAATTATTGAAGTTACCACTGCTATTCCATCTGAGTAAATTGTGCATTTTATACTCCTTGAGTTGGAGACAGCACTGGTCTGAGCTGTGTGATGCTGCAACCTTTTCATGAAGTCAAAGAAAAAAAAGAGAATGGTTTTCAAAAGCTGTGTATGAGCTGATGATACTCTGATACAAGAGGAGTACGCCTGAGGTCAGGCAGGGTACAGTTTGGTTATCAGAACACAGAGCTTTTCTCTGGAGTATTGTAAAGGCTACATACCTGTCAAATACAGGTGGTTGTGCTGTGATGCATGTTACTGTTTTGATCTTCAATCTCTCTTTCCATGTGCTCCTCATTCTTCCCCCTCTATCAGACCCTCTCCATGCCTACTTAGGGCTGTGTGGTCTGTCCCTGATCGGAGAGCCCAATTTGAGGAAGGTCCACTCTGGTCTCAACATCACCCAGAGAGCCTTTCAGCACCTCCAACAGCTGCAACAGACATGGAAAGACAGCACTGGCAACTGCAGAAGACAGCACTGACAGCAGGGCGAACTACAGCTCCCCTCTCAACAGGTTCAGTTATCAGCGACATCTAACAGCAGTCAGGGATGACTGGACTTTTGCCGTGTATCTTGAAGAGGTTTGGCCACTTCCTGAGATGCCATCTCATATCAGAAAGCAAGAAGGTTTTTAAGACTCTCTTTACAAAGTAGTAGCTTTTGGGGAGCTGATTTAAAGTCCAAGTCTAAGGCTTCTTTTAAGGACCTCATGCCTCAGTTTTTTGCTGCCTTTTATTCACACACAGTAGTCAGTAACAGTCTGTGTTGTGGTTTGTGGGAATAAAGTATGTGCCAGAATGTCAAATTTGAGCTACTCGAAACTTGAAAACATTTAATATGCCTGCATTCTTCACAGTTTTTTGACAATGGCCTTTTGAGCTTCCCTGCTCATCATCATAGTGAACAATATCCTACCAGCCAAGGATCAAAAATGCTGACTCACTTCACACGGAGATAAGTAAATGTTGCTTAGAGTTTGAGGGGGATCCCTGTGAGGGCTAAGGAACATCTCTTTAGAAGGCTTGCTCGCTATGATTTTGTGACTGCCAAATGTTTTTATATTTTAAGCAGATATAATTAGACAATTTTTAGCAGGAAATATGGAAACTGTTTAAATGAAAACAAGATAATTTATCTGAAGACTAAATTCAAGGCATTTTCTTCCAGACGGTGTATACGGTATTGTTTTTGCTTTATTGCCCTCCATCCTCACATTACTCACAAACCTCTTTGAAGCCTTAAGCTCTCCTATCTCAAAGGTGATACCAGCCTGGTGGGTTTGACTTCACCATTCTCTAAATTCATCACTGCAGGCTGTGTGCACTGATCAAAATTTAAATTTTCAAAAGTCTGGGGATGAAATTCATGGAAAAGGTGGCTAAGGGGCAAATCTATGACTGTTAAAAAAAACCTCCTAAAAAGAATATTTAAAATGGGTTTAGCTCCAGGCATATCATTTCAGATCTCAAAATATAATTTTTTTGTTTGCATTTTCTCTAAAGGCTAAAAGAAAAAGAGATTTAGCCTCTTTGGGGAGTTAGCTAAGAAGGGGGAAGAAAACCCCTTGTTTCATACAGAGGTAGGAGCTTTCGGTTTTAGCAGTAGATCCCATCCTGCCACCCCATGACTCCTGCATTCTGACCTGTGCTTATTTACTAGCTTCCATGCTCCCTGCAAGGCACTAGGCCAGCCTGAAATAATTTGGAAAAGATGAGACAATGGCATCATAGCTTGAGGAAATGTATTCTTTTGAACAGTTCAGGTTTTTCAAGTACAGAAAGGATGCAGAATAAAAACAAAGAACAATGAACATGAGCAGAATGCACCACAGTGTCAGGAAACAGAAACAAGTGTTGTCCAACAAGCTACTTGCATCCCTCATAAAATGTTCACCACCAAGATTTGACCACTCATGCCATCAGACCCTACATCACTGAGGCAATACCATTTGGTTTGTCTGCACAGATGCTCAAAGAAATTAAACACCACTTGCAGCTCGTTTAAGCAGCCTTCCTGCCTTTTTACCCTTGACCCAAAATACAAATAGGAGAGCAAGAGTTTTAAATTTCAAATACAGTCCTTACAGTGACACACGACACTGAGCTGAACACAGTCGGCACTTCTTGCCCTCACTGAAGTTCTCTGATTCCAAGCAAGCAACATAACCAGCGTTTACAGCTTCTTACAGCCCCCTGCTAATGCCACATCCTTTTATTATAAGACCGCTGTTTAAGCAAACACTTGCTCCCTGCAGGTGTCATGTGTGCAGCATGTTGCCTGCAGTAGTTTGCAGTCTCACTTTGGACTGCATCCAAAAACTGTTTTGTGTCTGTTATTTTTATTCCACCGTCTGAAATGAAGCTGTACCTGTCTTCTTTTCCCTTCCCACCAAACTGACCTCCTTTTCAGTTAGGTTACCGTCCAGGCAGACAGAGCAAAGAAGAGGGGAGGAGAGGTGAATAAATCATTTATTTGAACCATCTATTATTAAAAGTAAACTGACGGAGACTGGAATCTCCTCTCCCAGTGTTATATAGTCTTGTTTTGATGCAAAAATAGCTGCTTTTCCAGGCCAATATGATGACTTATTTCATTGTTTGTATACTTTATCTGAGGCAATAGACTTTGCTGCAGTTATTCCTTCAAATGACTTGTTAGTATGGTATAATTTTTATTATTGTTATGACCCCTTTCCTTAGGTTTTGATTCACTGCAGTATAATTTCCACTTTTTTAGGTGTTGCAGTTGCTGAATTAAGCCTTATAGATAAGCAATGAGATCATCTAAAGCCAGAAAATTTAGATTTTTTTTCATTATTCATCATTATCTAATATTCTTTTATCAGTATGTTGTGATATGCGTTGTCTTGTGTATGCAGTAAATGTGAGTGGTCCTGAGTCAAAAATACACTGAAAGAAAACTGCTGCTGCTGCTGCTGCTGCTGCTGCACCACTGTAGTGCCAGATCAAGTGAAATGTAATAATCTTGTCTCCCATACGTCTTCTGACTTGACTTTTACTTCCTATACAAATTTCTTAGGCTGTGTCTGTCCTCGGCTTACATTCGTCCTGTCATACGACCACTCACTCAGATCTGACTCTGAAACGTGCCTCATGTGGCATCATTCTGGGTCAGTGCTCGCTGAATGTTGCTGTTCTTCTGATTGCTCTGCACATACAGCATGCTCAAACTGGGTTATGTTTGGCTCTTTCGGTCAACAAAGGCCATGGATATTAGCCTTTCCTAAAGTAGGAGGAGGAACCATTGATTCTAAATGCATGTGAACATACAGGAAACACAATGCCTACTCTGTAAACTCTGTTCTTCCAATCTTTGTTGAATTTGCATATAGAATTAGATGTAACCTGACTAATAGGAGTCATTTTACTGGAATTTGTTTTTCCACTCCTGATGAGAGAATTCCTCAAAACAGACCCTCTGGATGCTTAGTCAACTTTAAAAGGATGAAATTATGGATTAACGGATCTGCCATTACTGCAGACGAAGGCCATTGTCTCAGCAGTTATGTTGTGTCTCCTCTTTGCTGTGTCACACTGCAGTCCATGCTCTCAGTCCCACCACACGAAAATTGGACCATGGCCTTGTGCTTTTAATGCAGCTGCAGCCAAAACGCCATGTGGTCAAACATAAACCCTTGCTCTATCAATAAATATACATAATGTAATAATGAATAATGTAACTATAAATGTAATGGAATTTATTTTTTCTATGCTTTGTAGAAATATTGAGTGTAGATACACATGTAAATGTCTAAATATGTGACTTCTATTGTGCAAGTGCTCAAGGAAAAAAGAAGGCTTACAGCAGTTATTGTTAGAGGAACTGGATATCCAAACGTGGCCATGTGATGCACT
Source organism: Etroplus canarensis (assembly GCA_015106775.1). Taxonomy (NCBI): domain Eukaryota; kingdom Metazoa; phylum Chordata; class Actinopteri; order Cichliformes; family Cichlidae; genus Etroplus; species Etroplus canarensis. The sequence continues at coordinate 26,311 of VUQH01020843.1, read as the reverse complement.
GCTGGACTGCAGCTTTGAATGAAATGATTCTGACTTGGCAGTGCAAACTGTATGTATGGTAAATAAAACCTGTACTAACTGTCATTTGGTTTCTCTGGGTTTGTTCATGGCACTTTTTCCATTACATAAGATATACTTTATTTATCCCGTAACTTAGTAAAATCCTGTTTACAGCAGTTAAAATAATAAGTAAAACACAAGCTTTTAACAAAATAGTTAATTAAAACAGTATAAAGTTCAATAAAAATAAAACACAATATTACAAAACAAATATTTTAATTATGTAAAAACTAATTTAAAATTTGTGATAATTACCCATCTGTTTTCTGCCACAGTGCTGTAATAATGCAGGGTTGAACTTTTCTCATTGATTTTTTTACTTAATAAAAATCAAAGTATTGCTGAAGGAGAAAGGCCATGGGGTTACCTAAATTATTCAACCATCATTACAGCCTAAATCTTGGTACAGACTGCAGCACACAAAAACATTTATCATGATTTTACTATCAGGGTTTTGAGATACTTTCCAAAAAAGATCAGGTAGTTGGTTATCTTCCTGTTACTAAAAATACTCAAATTCCATAACTACTTAGCCCGGAGTTTTGAAACATATTGCTCTGCACAACTGTGTGATGGACCAAAAGAAATTAAATGTATAAAAAATGCTCTGCCATGGAAGCCTTCCTCCTCTGGGACAAAGCATGGATCTTTTCTACTAAAAGAACTTAGTAAGTGAAAACTCACTGGACTGAACTAGTTCTGTCACTGAAAAGACAGAACATGCTTCAAGTGTATGTCATTACAACAAGGGCAGCTCAAACATCCACAATGTGACAGTTTCACATTGAACCCCTATAGGGACCAATAATGCTCATTTCCAGCTGTATTCCCTTTTAGACACTGCCAGCTGTGCATGACTCACAGCTGAAAAGTAATGCGTATTTATCAGCCCTTCAGTTCATCCAATATCTGGAACGAGCTGTTTTAGCTTCTCTCCCTTTAGGCAAACTTTAATGTGATCAGTGTTATTCGTTTTAGTTACTTAGTAATTCTAAGTGACAAAAAACATTTTAGTTTACAACATAGTGTACTCACAGAACTAACTGAAAAAACATGGGAAATTTTCTTAGTTTTAGTCTTTGTCAGTCTGGTCAAATTTGGTAAGACAACCTGTCTCATGAGCCTTTGGTAGATCTGCTTATTGAGACTCAGGATGTATAAATGGCTAAGAGTCAACTGCCTTCACAAAGTGTTGTGTAATTTCTAATCTGAGCGTCTTAAATTTTCCCCTGAAAAAAATGATCTATATTATAATAATGAAGAAAACTAAAACTACTTCTTCTTTCAGCTGCTCATGTTAGGGGTCACCATTGTGAATCATCTTCCTCCATCTCACTCTATCCCTTGCACCCTATCCCTTCCCTCACACCAACCCTCTGCATGTCCTTCTTTACTACATTATTAACCTTCTTTATGGTCTTCTCCTGCCTGCCTGGCAGCTCTATCTTTAACATCCTTTGTCCAATATATCCACTATCCCTCTTTTGAACATGTCCAAACCATTTCAGCCTTGCTTCTTTGACTTATTCTCCAAACTTCTTAACTTGTTCTGTTCCTCTGATGTACTCATTTCTAGTCCTGTCCATCTTGGTCACTCCCAGCAAAAATCTCATCATCTTCAGTTCTGCCACCTCCAGCTCCGCCTCCTGTCTTTTTGTCAGTGCCACTGTCTCCAGACCATAGCAGGCCTTGCTACCATCTTGTAAACCTTCCCTTTCACTCTTGCTGCTATCCTGCTGTCACAAATCACCCCTGAAACTCGTCTCCACACACTCCACCTTGCCTGCACTCTCTTCTTCACCTCTCTTGTGCTCTGTCCATTGCTTTGGATGGTTGATACCAGAAAGATAAGAAAAACAACTCACAAATACAGTTGAAACACACAGGTGACCCAGCAGCTGCAATCCTAAGCCCAAATATCCCCTCTCTTCATTGCTCCCAGCAGCCATCAAGTATTTAAACTCATTCACCTTCATCACTCCTTGCATCTTCACCATTCCACCTGCCTCCTCATTTATGTACTCATTTATGTACTCTGTTTCTGCTGACTTTCTTTCCTCTTCTCTCCAGTGCATACCTCCACCTCTCCAAGCTCTTTTCCACCTCCCCCCTACTTGCAAAACAGATCACAATGTTGTCTGCAAACATCATAGTCCACGGAGATTCCTGCCTGACCTCATCTGTCAACCTGTCTATCACCACTGCAAACAGGAAGGGGCTCAGAGTTGATCCCTGATGTAATCCCTCTGTACTCATACATGTCCTGCACCACCTTCACATACTTCTCTGCCACTCCTGGCTTCCTCATACAGTTCCCCAGTTCCTTTCTTGGCACCCTATCATATGCTTTCTCAAGATCCACAAAGACATCGTGCAACTCCTTCGACTTTCTCTATACTTCTCCATTAGTACTTTCAAAGTAAACATTGCATCTGTTGTACTCTTTCTTGGTATGAAGCTATACTGCTGCTCGCTGATCATCATCTCTTTTCTCTACCCCTACTTCTCTTCCTGTCTGCACCATGGAGAGCAGTTTGAATCCACCTCCAATACTCCTGGCCTTGCTTCCCTTCCATCTCTTGCACATACAACATATCTACCAAGAAAACTAAAAGTAACACTGAAACAAATAAAACTGAAACTAAATCTAAATATTTTGAAACAATAAAAATTAAACTGAAACAAACAAACACGCTCCAGAAACTAACAAAAACTCAAAAATGAAATAAACCTGAAAACTAATTAGAAAACAAAAAACTATAATAACTGATTCTGACTGGCTGCTGCTCACAAACAGAAGGTTTGAACAGCAGGTGAGTGGGCCTGCAGTACTCACAACCAGATCTGTCATCTCTGTTTGACATAAAGATCCAAAAGTAGAAAAAAACTACCTGAAACTGGACATTTATAACAGTCTGAACCCTGGTGTTTAGGCTCACAGGGATTACTTATCCATATACTGACATTATTTAAAACTTTGAATATATTTGACATGAACATCTACCATAAGCCTATGACAGAAAAAAGGAAAAGCATATAGGTTCATTTTAAGTCATTTCAAAGGATGCCAGCTCTGGGTGGTTTTGGCTCTCTCAACTGCTCCCACATAGTCACCTTTTTGTCTCCTTGCCATCAGGAGCAACAGTCCTGTGAAACCCACCCCACTCAAAGTATGAAAACTTGCTTTTATCACCCCTCTATAATCAGAATCAGAGTCCTTTTTTAATCCTAGGGGGAAAATTTCTTATAAGGTGCCAAAATTAGTTCCTGGACCAGACTCTTGTGGAGGATAGTTATATGAATTTCAGAAATGTCAAACACAGCACTTTTATCCTCAGTATTGTAAATCTTATCCCCATCTTTCATGCCAAGGATGGATTTCCCCTCCAGTATGCCTTTTGGATGAAAGTATCATATGTTAAACACTTCCTTTAGTAAAAAGAGACAAAGCAAGTGTTCGCTCCTTTGGGTGTTATATGATTCATGCTACCCACAACAGCTGAGTTTCTTTATGAAAGGCCTTATTTCTTTTCACTGTATGCTACATGTGGCTCAATTACTCAACTGCTGTTGCTGTATTTTTAAATTCAAAGATGACAACTGGTCTGCATTTTTCCCCAATTTGCCTCAGTTGCCCTTCATGTTTCTACAATGTGGATGGGTTGTGTAGTGAGTAATGCTGGTTGGTGAATTTTTTCTCCTCTTTACTAGGTCAGTGACTAAGACATAATTAAAAGCTGTGGGGGAGGGGGTTTCTCTGGATACAGATCACACATGCAAACATACATAGAGTCCCACCTGGGAGCTGCACAGCACAGACTTCACTGCTGGCACTGATAAGGTAACACAAGCCAGACTAATAGAGCCTAGTGGCACTGATATCCAATCTGGATGGGGAGGTTATAAAAAATTAAACAGCACTGGATCTCACATTTTTGCCATTGTTTGTGTTCAAAAAAGAAAGGAAAAGAGGTTAAAAAAAACGAGATTAGAAAATATTTTTACCCTGGTGATTACAGTCTAACTTAGATGAAATATGGCTGGAGTTATTCCCTTGAAAGCAAGTCGCAGCTGTAGTTTGGGTGGGGTTCATCAACACCTTTTTTCACACTCTCACATATGAGACATCTAAATGTATCTGCCTGTGTATGTAACAAAGCCTAATATGAGCTGGTAAATGCAGATTAAAAGCTAAGCTCATTGTGGTCCTAATTTATTCGTCTGGTCATGTAAACCCAGTGGACATTTGTGACATTTCGAGTAAACAGCACGTTTACCACTTTTCAATTATTGTGATAAGAATTATTCATTTTTAATGATCATAGGCCTTAGGTGATCTAATAGTGCTTATGAAACATGCATTCTACTCTATGCACTTACTTCAGTTCTACTTAGTAAAACACATTACTCAGTACATTATATTGATTTTTCAGTCATGTGGAGAGCAATGTAACACTTTATGAGCAGTTATGTGTCAACTCAGGTTTATATACATGACCACTAAAGCACTATATCTGCAGTCAAATCTTTCACAGACATTAAGGCTTCTTTGAGAATGGATCCTAATTAATGGCATGGTGATCCCTTGAGTTTTCCCTGTGCCAGGATGAGGGCCTCATTTAGTTTAGGTGTGCCTAAACTAACTGAAAAGAAATCTGGTGCAGGCATTCATTTTCCCCTCAGGCTGAATTGCAGTTTTATAATCCATAATTTTTTTTCATTCATCTTCAGCATCAGCCAAATGCAGCAGCTCTATGCTGCTGGCAAGCATTCTCTTGTTTACTGCACAAGGTAATCCTAATGATGCATAAATCATGAAGTGATATAATGCCTTTATTTCATCTATAAGTATTCTAGTAGATGTTGTTCACTCTAAGGTCAGCATCAGTGCATCGAGGTTTTATTTATCTTCATCTCTGGAGGGTTTTCCAGAATGAGCTTTCACTGTTCACTAATGCCAGCTCACAGTGACCATCTCCGCGACAGGGAGCCATTGGAAATATACTTAATAATTTTGTTATGCTTCGGTTGCTCGGTCAGGGCAGCCTGCCCATTTGTCCCCCCTCCACATGCTCAATGGGGTGGAATATGCCTGCACCAAGCCGTGCGGCCATCTGCTGACGCGGAACAAGTGGCATTGTCCGAAAAATTAAAACACCAGTTTAATCCGGCCTCACTGTCGCCCCACAAAAACTGAATCTGTGGTGTTTTTCACAAGCCACTGTGATAGAAAAAAAAAGCTACCTGCACTCTCATGTTTGGGTCTGAATGTCCAGAAGTCGACCCATAACGCATCATGTGCGCGCAGGAGCGCGCTGCCAGTCATGCGTAAAAGCCCAACTTGACAAAGCGGCACTAACAGATTTAAGACCCCCCCGCCCCGCGCCCCCGCCCCCTGCACCCGTAATCTTTAGGCTGAGATTATTATTATTATTATAGCGATTGACAGATTGACGGGAGTCATTCGCTGTGGGGTGATAAATATCAGATCGGGCGAATACAAAGAGCTGTGTGAATGGAGACATCGCCGCTGAGGGATGATGCAGGGATAAGGAGGGAGATGGTACAGGAGGCTACAAAGAAGCGAGGGCGGGGTTTTCCTCCAAGAAGAGGCTAAATAAAATAAAACCGCTGCCGGCGCCTGTGGGTGACTGTAGGTGACTGTGGACTCAACAGACAAACATAAACCGGTAGAGAGACACAGACAGAGACAGAGAGAGAGAGAGAGCGAGAGAAGGAGGAGAGAGGATGGATGGTGATGGGGATGCGGTCTGAGGAGCGGCTCTTCCCTCTTGGTGTTATCTCACCTCCCCTGTGAAGCTGTGAAGCTTTTCATCCTGCTTCTTTAATAAGCCGCAGAAACTGTTTGCCTGATTTTTCTACGTTTTTAAATATTGCCGTGGCCGCTCTTCTTTATACTGTGCACCCATCGTCACCTGCGTCTATAGCCATGTCGGACTCTGAGGATATGACGGAGTTCGCCAGCATCGTGGAGCGGATCGAGCGGGGCGAGGTGAGTCTCATCCGCTCGGATGATTTACGGTCCTTCTGACAGCGGAGGTCTGCCTGTTAACAAGCACCGGCAGCAGCAGCGCCGGGACGGCCTGCAGGGCTGTCAGAGGACGGAGAGGGATGCTCACAGACTTCTATTCTAATCTGCTCTTTGTTGGTTTCACACAATATCCTATTATATTAGATACACTACATGACTGAGTTATTAATAGGCCATCTGCACTACTAATTAAATTACTTACAGTTAGATCCTCACCTATTATGTCCCTGTAGTATATTCTATTCTATTCTATTCCTGTATGTCAGGTTCCACTACTGCAGTTTCACAGTATTGATTTATTCTTACATTTGAACATCTATCTATCCTCATGCTATTTTCCCCTTCTATGTGATGCTAAAGCTTTGTAGCTTATGAATAATAAGGCTTCTCTTCTATTTTTAGAAAAAAATGAACATGATGAGTTTAATTAGAGGTTTTTCTGGGTGTGTTGGTGGTTAGTGCTGCAGGGAGATCACAGACTTATGTCAAAATGTGGGCCACTTGGCAGCAGCTGTGTGGTGGTGAGACTGGGTTACTGAGGTGTGTGTGTGTGTGTGTGTGTGTGTGTGTGTGTGTGTGTCCAGGCTGTGACAGAATGTGTTGAAATGTATCTCTCCTGCTTGCACAATCCCTGGCATTCGTTCTTGCATGCTCAGAGCTGTGCATGTGCTTTGTGTGTGTGACAGAGAAAGGAGAAACCTTACAGGCAACTGACTCACACACCACTTACACTTATAGAATTCAGATATATTTCAAGCTGTTATCAGGCCTGCCGTGCACAATGGGTGATAAGGTTTAATCTTTGTAGTGTTAGAGCAGAGGGTAAACAGAATTAGGATGCCAGTAAATGGAATAATGTAACAATGATTGTTAGAAATTCTTTGCTGGGCTTCTTTGTGTGGACAGCAGTACAAAAAATGTAAAAAGTGAACAAAATGTGTCTCAAAATTTCTAGGTGCTCTGTAAAACGGTTAAATAGATTTAGGGTAACCTACTGTGGAAATGCTCCTGATACTGTGTAGTTTAAGAAACATTTTTATGTGGTAAAAAAATGAATCACCATCCATTCTAAGAAAGTTGCTGAGCATGTTAACACCCTACAGGCTGTTTAATGTTGACAGTAGCCTAACCTGTATGTCTTTGGGACTTTGGGAGGAGCACAAGTACAGGGAGAAATGTAAACTCCTCATAGCAGGGTGGCAGATCTAAACCCAGAATCTTCTTTCTGTGAGACGGCAGCAAGATGTCCACAACATCATAGTTTCACTGCAAACCCTGACTGAAAGTGTCTGCCAACAAACAAACAAATGACTTAACAGAGTCCTAAAGGTGCCTCTGCATGCAGGGGCCAGTTAATCAATTCAAATGTTTCATCCACTTTATTCTGTGCTGCTGACTTAACATCCTGAAGACATTGTTGCACCTTCCTGAAGCACACAAATTGTTTTATGGTCACTTTTTGTTCTCTAAATGAAATATTGTCGGGGTGACTTGCAAGGCAGCCCCAGTGCTCAATGAAATAATTCCAGACCTCATCAGTAACCACTGCAGCAAGCAATTACCAGGTCATAAATCCCCTGAAATAATGGGAGGGACCCTAACATTGTAAAGAGCACAGCAGTCTCAGTTTACAGGGCCTCCTTTGCTTGAAAGTGTCAACATAGCAGCCCAGTGTCAGACAGGAGATACTGAAAACTTGAGTTGCCTGTTTTGTAATTTAAGTACTACTAAATCCTGTGTAAGGAACTTGAGAGCTTTTCTTTTAACTTTAGACTGACACGTAAAGGCACTTCATCAACCAGTTTATTCTCAGCAAGCTTTCACACTTAACCAGGTCAATTTACTTCTTTTTGCTTTATAAAACACACTGAACAAACCTTTTTGCTGCTACATCATGCTGCTAACATTGCTATAGTATTGGCTGACAAAAGCCAGCCATGCAAGCAGCCTTAGACTTTGGAAATTGACAAAAAATAAAAGAAAAATATTTAGATATTAGTGCTACGAAATTGTGAGAAAGCATTCATGAGGATCACTCATAACGTTGGCGATCATCTAACCTCACGTTTAGCACCACCAGCATGTTGACATTCATGGTTCAGAGTAAAATACCACCACAGCTATTGGACAGATTAATGTGAAATTTGCTGCAGATACACCAGTATTTTTTCTTCTGGAATCAAAATCAGGTCATAGTTTTTAACTTATTCAGTAAACTTGCATCACATCTACAGACTGGAATGTAATATTTCCTACAGTTGACATTATTGGTTCAATAGCTTATGATGAACTGTCTTAGACCTCTAGAAACAGAGGTCCAAGGGTCAACCAGAGGTAATCAAGGTAGAATCAGCAGGCATCATTGAACTGCACTATCGCTTAAACACTTTGGATCATTAAAAATTTAGAAACAGGATAAAAATCCAGAAACAAACATCACCCAAAACCAATAAATAAACAAACAAAAGCAGCTGTGTAAACACTATCAGTTAGCCTTTTAACATGATATACTTGCATTAGGTAACCCAGTGTGCTGAAAAATGACCTCTATACACCTGTGGAATTATTGCGTGAAAAATCATTTATGATTTGTGCTACAGTACTGTGCAAAAGTCTTAGGCCACCCCCCTGTTTCTTGATATTTTGCTTCCCAGGAGCTGGACTTTCTTGTATTTTTTTTAAAGTGGTTTTGAGCAACAGTTTTTCAGGCTTTCTAAAGGTCTTCCAAAGTCTTTCCTTTTGCCATTGGCTACTTTTTCCCTAATTTTTAGGCTAATCCTTGTATCAGAAGAATATTTTGTTTGTTTGTTGAGTAATTTATCCTTTGACTGTCCATCAGTCCTCAGAAGAGGTAGTCAGGAGCAAAATTGCTTTGTGCTGGAGGCATGTGGGAAAGTTCAGGAGATCTGTGTCCAGGCCAGGGGGTTAAAATGACGTAGGAACTACCTCACACAGCAAACAGACCCCCAGCGAGTGGACAGAGCTCTCTCAACAGATTGGTGACCCGTCCAGGAAGTACTGCTGGGATGACAGCTGGGATAGCCTCCAGCCACCTTTTGAAGTCTGAGAAATAAATATGAGAAAATGACTCAGTTCTGTAATGTGCTTTACACCTTCATAAAAGCGCTTGTGATTGATCTTTTCATGCAGGAGCGCACGGCTACTCGCAAAGCCAACAGACTGTGCAAAGATATGCTTTAACTTTTAACGCTCATTGCTCAAAACTCGTAAAATCAAGTTAAAACTGAGGGTTGCCTTCCAATGTGTTTAAAAACTCCTGAAAGGATCTCAGCTGTCGCTTGAGACAGCATCACGCCAAAAACAAAATAAATCAGAATCAGAATCAGAAAACAGCTTATTGCCAGGTACAGTTAAGAACACTTTACAGTACGAGGAATTTGTTTTGGTGTTCGGTGCAGTGGCAATGTTGAAAGTATAAGATTAAAAATTAAATATACAAAATATACAAAAGAATTAAGAATAAATAAGTACTACTACTACATTTACACTACACAAGGTAATTTACAAAAAAAAAATCATTGTAGACTTGAGAAATAGAATTGTTGAAAACTTTAAATTTCATAGAGGGGCTAATAATTTTGTCCTCACCTGAAGAGGACACAGAAAATAGAGGCGCTACACCTCCTTATCTTCAGTGCGCGCGCGCGTGTGGGGTATTTAAATTTCATAGGGGGTCGGTGCCACCCTAGTTCACCCTAGCCCCGCCCCTGAATTGAATGGACGACCGCAGGATGACTTCATTGAAGTTTACGTGGAGCACATGAACGCAGCAGCAGTTTCTCTCTCGCTCTCTCTCTCTCCGCACACCCGCCCCTCCTGTCCGTCTCTCCACCCCCTCCCTCCTGTCCGTCTCGGTCCGCCTGCGCGCTCTGCAGCAGAGGAGAGGCTGCTGATTCACCCCCCGGCCGGCGCTGCCTCCCTCCGCAGCGTCACTCTATTTAAATTCACTCGGCCGTCCCTGTCGGCATCTTCACCTCGCGTCCGAGAAGTTTGGCGTTAGCTCGAACTAACGCGCCGGATAAGCTGGTTTTTTTTTCTTTTAGTCTCGCATATAGCGTTTGCTCTCCCGGTATGTCTGCAGAGATGCGGCGCAGCAGCACAGGCTCGGTAAGTTGAAGGAAAGTGAATTAATGGAGTGGGGGAAGATGGTTAAAAAAAGCAGCCTCCCGACTCTTCATTGTTCAGCAGCCTGTCTGGGCATTGTTAAAAGTTAGCAGTCTCCATTCATTGCCGAGTCCAGTGTTTGTTTCGTTTTTTCTGAAGCGTTTTCGCTCTGAACAGGCTTGGTGGCTGCACTGTTTGCACTTTTCTCTTTAAACTTCCCTTTATCCTTCTGGGTATTGTAGTGTTTCCATAAATTAGTGCTTGTTCAAGCAGCAGCAGCGGGAGACTGATTTTTGTTTTTTTTTTTACTGGGATTGTTCATCACCCCACCTGAAATAAATTACCAGTGGGCATCCACAGCAGCACTGTTTGTAATCGTCTTTAATGTGTTGAAACGTGAGCTGCTGGACTCATGTGTTTCTGTGTTTCTCTATATTTAGCAGGGCTTAATCCTGGCTTATGTAATGTATCACAAACATGATAAATAAACTGGGGGTGGGTGTTATTATGACAGTCACAAGTGACTGAAATTTGTGTTTTTAACAGATTGAAATTGGAAAAAACTAATCTCCCCTCCAAACACACTTCAGTGTGTCCACCTAAAAGCCTTTTTCTCCACCTGCAGTGACACAGCAGAATGTTCTCAACAGCTGAGACTGCAGGCAGCTTCCTTATTATAGTTGCATTGTTTGGTTTTAGCTACAGCTTCTGTGTCTGACAATCAAAGAAAGCCGTTTCCTTGCTATTTCAGACTATTCTGTGATGCTATTTCTGGCTTTATGTTCACCTTTTCTTTCTAAGGTATTTTTGTCTTGTGTATGTGATGGAAGAACTCAGCAAAATTTTAAGGTATCCTGTCTCCACCGTCAGGTCCCGATCAAGAACATAGAGAGGGAGCTGATTTGTCCGATCTGCAAGGAGCTCTTTACCCATCCGCTGATCCTGCCCTGCCAGCACAGCGTCTGCCACAAGTGTGTCAGAGAGCTGCTTATGCAGAACCATGAGGACTCATTTGATGCCGGTTCTGAATGCTCGCTACCGGGCAGTCCCAGGTCCAGGGTGCCCTCCCCCTCCATGGAGAGGCTGGACAGGCTTGTGAGATCAGGTGGGTCTCGGGGTAAGGAACCAAAGCTATACATTTCCTCTGTTGATAAAAGTTAGCTTTACAGAATGGGTGCATGGAATTAAAGCTCATATTTCTCTAGAGTTAAAAGCCTTTCAAAACAGTATGTTAGGGCATTGGTAGAAACAGTGAGAGTTCTTATGAGCTGATGGAAGCTAATAGTCTGGACAGGAAATGCAGCTGATGTTGGATCATTTATGATGACTTCTAGGGAATTGGCAATGGCAGCTTTCTATATCTTCCTTTTTGTTTCTTCAACATTGTTTTTTTTTTTACTTCTGCACTCGTCTAAATGGCTGCATTCAACAGGTTTCTGTAGCTTGAGCTGGGATTTGCCAATAAACTGACAAAAAGCTTCTTAAATAAGGAATTATGTGACACAAATCAACACTGAAGGGCATATATTTGGGTAACTAACAAAAAAACTTGCGACTGGGAAGAAGGCTTGATGAACCAATAGGCAAATGTTTAGCTAATGCAAATTAATGGTTGAGAGTCAGTAGGCTTATGGAAACTCTGGGGAAGACACAAAATAGGCCAAGTATTGTGTGATATTTGGGTGTTAGTGTGGCACAGACGCTACACTACCTTCTTGTCCCAGATAAAGTAGAACAAACTTTAAAATGATTTTTAATCATTTTATCTCTCAGCCATAACGATGTCAGTCATCACTTCTGCTGATCCCTCTGCTTTTACAGGCCTCATTAGAGAGAGCAGAGAAACTTGACAAGCTGTAGTTTTGTCTACCAAAAGAAAAGAAACGTTGACAAGCTCCATCAGGCCCTAATCATCTTCACTGTCTGCCTTCTAATGGGCCCCGGGGCATCAAACCATCCCTTCAATCATGCAGGAGCTCATGTATTCATTTGAAAATGTTAAAGTAATAAAAAGGAGAGAAGCTATCATTTTCACTCCATCTTTAATTGGGTATGCAGGCTTCTGTATGTTATGTACACACGAGTGAACAAAACAAATCTGTAAGCTCCTTTATGGTATTTTAAACTCTTAAAACCAAGCTGAGCTGGAGGGAAGGAAGCTGTTGAGATTTGGGTGCAGGTGGTTAAATTATGTTTAGGTTTTCTGCCCAGCACATTGCACTGCTGCAGTCTGGCTCAAGCAGGTCAATGTCTAAGCCTTGAAAACTGCATCAGGGTACACAAGGCCACCTCTATGCCTTCTGAGAGCTCTGGGCTGTGGGCCATTTTCAGAAAGATGTTGTCGTATTTGCACTCTTGACATGACTACAGCTCTGTCTGACTTCATACTACCTGCTAATTCAAGACAGGCTTTAAGTAAATGTTATGTTCACACTGGAACTATGGTATTGCAATGTTTATAGTCGAAAACATCATTGTGAGGTTTAATTGGCATTGGTCTATTAGAGGGAATATTTTACAGAAAATTTGTTTGCAAAATAATATGGTTTGAAATGTTGTCATAGATTTACAATGTAAGTGGTATATTATTGGAAAATGGTATTATTTGGAATTTTGGCAGTGGATATTATGTACTCAAATCACCGGCATTAGAGTTTTGCTCGTGCTTTTGGATTTTAAATTTATTTTTTCAATTTGATGCTCAAGATAACCCTTATGCATATTAACTGGTTGATGCCAAATCAATATGTGGTTTGACTGTGCTGGGAAAGTAATAAAATAAAGCTTACAGTACTTTTTAGATTTTCTGCACTGATGTAGACTTATGCATCAAGGTACCATTCAACAGTGAGCACAGTGAATGCTAAATGTGATTGCTTTCTAATTTCTTGTAAGTAGGGTTTTCTTTTCAAACGAGAAGACTTAAAATTGCTTGCTACGAGGGCATGTGTATAGTTCATACACTACACAGTTGATGTGTAGCATGGATTTGCTGACACTCACCTACTGTGACTATTTGCTTGCATACATTTTAGTTAAATTAATTCCAGATATGGTTAAAAATATCAGTCGTCTTAGAACAACATTGAGTGCCCAGGTTAGAAGGCCAGGGCTTAAAAAAACATCCTCAGGGTATACTGAGGTTAAGAACTTATTTGTTCTTGGTTCAAAATCACTGAGACTGGGCTCTCAAACACAGTCTCCCTCATTCAGATTCTCACTCTTCAGCTTGAACTGGTTCATTTTTTACTGGCAGGACTACATCTGTTGATGCAGGAAACATTCAGATCCTGTTTTTGAGTAAACAAATCTCAGATCTTGCGGAAAACCAGGTTGTGCACATGGGCAACTGACTGAGTTTGATTCATATATTCTGATTCTCACTATATTTAGGTCAGCTTAATGTACAGTTAATTGAATGACAGGTTTTTAATTTGTTGAACACAGTCAAATTCCCCTCCCTTGGATTATTCAATAACTTTGTTCCTGTGTACATGTAACTAGCATATTACAAATACAAATTTTCTGTGAGTTTAATAAAGAAACCTTGAAGTACATTATTAACATTAACTTCAAAGAGTGCAAAATAATTCTGAGTGCCTTCACCACCAGGAGAATAGCTCATTGGTAGCTATGGTGACACAACCTGCCTCTGAGGAATGAATTGGGGATTAGATGAAGGGAGAGAAAGAAAAGACTTAAGGCTATATTTATCAGTGTGCAGCTTGGACAAGCCTTACTGTGCTGTGACTGAAAAAGGTGTCTCTTAAAACTTGATGTTTCGCAGTTTTATTTAATTTTATTCCACAACAGAGCCTGCAAAGTCTTTACCAGCTAACTGTAGTTAACTTTATAATCTTTTTCACATTCTCAGAGCAGGCTGTTCGCTAACTAACACTACCACGAAGGTTGGTTTTTGATTCCTGGCTCCTTCACTCCACATGCTGAAGTGTCTTTGAGCAACATCCTGAACCCCAAATTTCTCTCAGTGTATTCACTGGAATGTGAATGTGTGTGATAGTTAAAGTGCTTAAGACATAGAATAAAGCACTGTATGAGTGTGTGGGTAAATGCGATCTGTAGTAAAAAGCACCTTGAGTGCTCAGACTAGAAAAATGCTACACAAGTACAAAGACAAGACAAAATATCTAAATTTTAAATCTTTCAGGTCATTTTCACGCTATTTTTGAGCATTTAACAAATGCAAAATTGCTAATACATGACAGGTAATCATTGTCCACTGCCATGAGTACATGTTGCTTATTTGCTGAGACTAATATCCATCAGTAATGTAGTCTGGTAATTCAGCTGATATCTTACTGCATCCGCATTAGAAACTGAGTATCTTTAATGTGCATGTGATGGCTGACAATTATAAGATATCACAAGGGTGAGGCAAAAACATTTTGTATCTATTCCAGGATTTATTTTTAATCTGTTCTAAAGACTAGAAGTAGCGTAGTAGAGCTGGTAGGAAATGTTTGGAGCTTTGACAGAGCCTTTCTTGCTGTTTTCTAGATTTAATGGAGACTAAGCTGTCTGTTAAATATTTCTCACATATGCACGAGGGGTGTTTTTATCTAATTTTGAACAAGGCGGCAAATAAACACAATTTCTCAGAAAGCCTAATGATTACTTCATGCATATTCTACACCAAAGCGTAAAATGTCTGAGAACCACACTTGTAATGTAGTAATATTTTTCTTTTTTAACATAAGTTATCTAGTTCTGATAAGTATTTAAATTCTTAGTCTTCAAATATAGTGCATGTAAAAAGGCAGAGTAAATTGTACTTTAGTGACTGTTCACTCCCTGTATTTTAAATGTTGTCTTACATTTCACTGAACTGCACTACCAGACTTTATTTTTAAATGCTGTTCTTCAGTTTTCTCATAAGTTGCCTTTGTTTTTCCAATGTCACTTTGTTAAAAAAAAAATCTGTATTCTCTCATCACCTCACATTATGCATTGTTTAATTTTTCTTGTTGTTCTCACCTCACTTCTCTGTTCATTGCTTGCAGCCACAATACGAAGGTCGTTTGGAAGTCGAGGTAGACGCGGGCTCCGTGTTTTGAGTAGCTGTAGTAGTGAGTACAGTGTTATTAGAACCCCTGTGAAACCCTAGTTTGGTTCTGCCTTTTCTCTACATGGTCTGCATTAGCCCTGTCAACATGACCATAAAAACTCACACCACCAGTTAGATATCATAGATTTTTATTAAGATCTAGTGTACTTACTGAAATTAATACTATAAGGCAGACATTTACCTTTTTGTTGGACATTTAATGGCTAATAACTGAATTAAAAGACCCTTAAAAATGTCCACTGAGCATAAAAATGTGGGTATAAAATTTTCTAAGTAGAAATAAAATAAAAGGCTCAGTGATGAGTCAGTATGTACAGTGGCTAACAAAGTAGTGCTCAATGGAGGGAAGGGGATTAAATGGAGGTAGTGTCCCAGACAGGGACATTGCATGATGCCATAAAGGAATTTAAAGGAACCAAGACTCAAATTGGCGAGAAAGGGGTGAGGAAGTTTCCTAGGAGTTGAAGTGGGACAGGAATGTGTGTGTCTCTCTAAGCTTTGCATTCATTCGGTAGATCTCAGTAGTAAATAAAGCGGCTTTATAGAGCTGGAGAACTGTAGGTCTCTGTTTTGGAGTTAAACAAACACACATGGCGAAAACCTACAGTCTGTTTGGACTTGCCAAGTTTATTAACTGTTTTCATTACCTGATATGTTTGCCTTTAATTTTCTCTTTATGCTTCGCCTGACAATAATCAGTGTTTGAGAAGGGCTTATAAGTACACAGACCTGTTTGAGCCTACCTCTGAACATTTTGGGTATGATTTAAGTGTCAGATTGCCGCTGAGTAAAAGAGGACTGAATACAAGCTTTGTTGGTCCTATTAGTCTAGCTAATGGAGTTTATTTAACATACTCAGTGGATGTTTTTAAACAGGTGTCATTGTTTTCTGTTTAAAGCATAGACAGTTTTTTAAAAAAAAAAAACAACTTTGAAATATCATGTCTTAATTCTGACCTTAAAGAGAAGATATTAAAAATATAATGGAAAGTGAGTTTTATTTTTCTTCAGACTTTATGTAATGTATACTATATGGACAAAAGTATTGGGCCACCTACACATTACCCTCTCAGGACATCCCATTCTATATCTATAGGCATTTATATGCAGTTGATCCCACTTTTGCACCTATGATGGCTTCCACTCTTCTGTGAAGGCTTTCTGTGAGATTTTGGAACATGTCTATGGGTTGTTGGTTTTTTTTTTTTTGCCTATTC
>VUQH01020839.1:1788-27556 GCA_015106775.1 Etroplus canarensis | reverse complement strand
GGCTGAAATGGTTTGGACATGTTCAGAGGAGGGATAGTGGATATATTGGACAAAGGATGTTGAAGATGGAGCTGCCAGGCAGGAGGAGAAGAGGAAGACCACAGAGAAGATTGATGGATGTAGTGAAGGAGGACATGCAGAGGGTGGGTGTGAGGGAAGAGGATGCAAGGGATAGGATGAGATGGAGGCAGATGATCCGCTGTGGCGACCCCTAACGGGAGCAGCCGAAAGAAGAAGAAGAAGATCTAGTTTTCTTGTCAATGCCACAGGGAACCAGTGTAGATGGCCAAAAGAGCCACATGAGGCTCTGGAACTGCAGGTTCAAGACCCCTGGTATAGTTGATGTTTTGAGGTTTCTGATACAGGAAGTCATCTTCCTGTCTCTCAGTACATTTCACTTACACATTCTGCCCTGAAGGCACACCATTTTCTCCTGCCCTTTCTTACTCCAGCCTGACAGGATAAGATCCCCATCTTCGCTTTCTTTCTCACCACCTTCTTCTTTTAGTGCTTCCATTCCTCACCACCACCACTTCCATCTGCATTTGTACATCTATGTCTTATTTATCTATTCCTCTCAGATAAGGTCTCAGGAGATGGGAGACATCTGCTACATTTACTTTGAAGATGCATTGCGTTGCACAATTATGTACAGGGCCAAGGTCTCGTTTGCATTCAGTGGCATGGAGAGTGCATCACTAACAGGTGGTGGGGGAGAACATGCATGGCAGGCCGTTTGATAAATAATATATATTATGCTAATGTCACTGAGGAAAGGGAGAGATGTGACTATTAGTAAATTGGCTTGCACTGCATTCGCAGCCAGACAGAGAATGAGGTTTGGGAAGGTAGATTCTTGACACATAGCCACACACATGCTCACACACAAGCACATGCACAGGCAATAAAAACATAACTACTGTGAAAATGGTACTCCCTTGTACTTGTCTCTCGGTATGTTTAGTTTCTTGCAATAAAAAGATCTGCATGTTAGCATATACTCAGATTTGCTTATTTGTGAAAATAAATGCTATTGATGTTCACTGGTGATTGACTGGCTTGAACAAACCTGTACTGGCTTGACTGGCTGGCAGATGGAGTCTAGCTTCTTCTGTTGGTGTATCCCATTACTTTTCTGCTGGACAGAAAATGGACACGCACTCTGCCATCAAGTCAAATGAAGAATAAGTATTTAATGAGAAAAGGCGGGGTGATGGTATGGGGTAGATTTAGTGTCTTCAAATCTGCTACATATTCAGGCATCCAGACAGATGCACATTACAACATGGGAGATGAAACATCCACAATAAGCTATCAACTTCACCTCAAAATGCGCACACACACACTCAAACACACAAAATCTGAGAGAGGTGACCTGAGGTCAAAGGTCTTTAGACTACAGGGCATCTAATTTAAAAAAAATGGCAGCCTTGCAATTTATCATGAGTCTGGTCAGACATTATCAGTCTTATGTCTCAGATACAAACAGCCTTGGTTTTGTATTAGTTTTTCCTTATGAATACAAGAAAAGAAGAAAAAAATGGAAAATTGGTAGCAATGATGCAGCTGCAGCATGACGCACTAATAAATATTATAAATACTTTATTTTTGTTCAGTGCTCACGAATGACTTTACTCTGTGGTCTGTTATTGGTACAAATATGGGTTAATAGTGTTTGGCTTTTGCTTGTGGGTTTGCCAGCATAGTTATTTGGTGGAGGATTCTATGATGAGGTTGGCATTTTGAGTTGTCAATCACAGTTCTAATGAGAAGGACGCAGCGAGGTTAGGATGAGGTCAATACATGACAAACAAACAAGAGAGAAGGGGGCCCTCTGTTCTGCCATGATACCTGCCTGCTAGTGGGAATCAGGCCCAGATGTGTTATGGGTAACTCCCAGTGGAAGTGGTGACTTTGGGGGTCATGGTAGACAGCTTCATACACTCTTCATTGCACACAGCTGTGCTTGCCATGCAGAAACCACTCACCTTTGACACTGCGCCCCCCTGGTATACCTTTGATAGGAATATTGGGTGATTGGCTACTTCGCTCCCTTTTTCATTTCCTGTCGCTTCAGTTTTCACTTACAGCTTTACAAGTCTCCTGATACCTCCCTGCTCATGCCTTAAAAGGATTTTCTGAACTATCAAGGAAGAGCCTGCAGCTTAAATATGAATTATGGATGAATTTGACACTAACAGTAAATCAATAATGTCTGCACAGGAATGTATCAAGCTTGTGCAACTCATTCTTCAATAAGCAATAATGACTTCCTAATCTTATACATTTATGTTAACAACGCTGATCCAGTTTGATTTTGAAATTAAAGGTCACAAATGGCTTAGTAGTGCCACAAAGGATAGATTGCATTTATATTTCAATGATACTCAGTGGAAAGAATTTCGAGGGGCAGTCCCAGATGTGGTCTTGTAAGCACATTGGGCCAATACCACATAACAAGTGCTTCTGTTCATGGCTAAATCAAATCAAAGTGTACTATATGCCTTGGCGTTTTTAGATTCTTCAGCCATCTTAATAGCACAATACCAAATCAACTGCCACAAGTTAAGACTTGAATTTTGCGATGTCTAGGGATAAAGAGTTGGTCTATTTACATAAAATTCAACCTGGACAGCCCACTATCTTCCCCAGGGTATTACAAGTGGGCCATTTACACTCAGGGGTCATATTTAGTAATGGCTTGTGGTAGCACAAAACCTTCTTTTGGCGTCCAAAAAAGCTCCTTCTGGGAATTACTAAAGAGGCGTAGCATTAGTTTAACAATTGACTTGTATGGACACATGTATATTTTGCAGCTGGCCTTATTGCATATGTATTTGTAGGAGTTTCCCTTTGAGAGCACAAAACATTGGAAGGAAAGTATGTAAATGAATCATAAAAACACAATTTGCTAAGGCTTGCACTGACTTTAATACAGCATATTTTTTATTTTGCACCCAATGTGGCTGTGATAGTTGCCACTAGGAGTATTGATTTATTTGGAATGAGAGAGGAAAACTTTATCAGAATGCATAATCGACACTGGTGGGTGGCTCAGAGCTGTGAGCGTGATGTCTAAGCTTTGGCTGTGTCCTGTAACTCTTCACTAAATCTTCACGCTGCAAGTTTAGCCCCACATATTTCTGCTCCTAAATAATACAGGTATTTTGCCAAACTAGAGAATAACTTAACTGAGAAATGGAGGCAGGACAAGAATCCTAATACAAGATGCATATGAGGATGCGTCTTCTTTAACAGGCAATTTACTTTTTACAGTGAGCTGTGGAGTTTTCAGTGTTTCAGTTTTTTTGTCCTTTTTCTACAGATAGATTGTTACCCAATGAAAATATCTCAGCAGTGTGCACAGATAAAGCAACTTTTTTCACCTTTACTTCTCTCTGGTGTCTTATCTGTTACAAACCTAAATGTCTGTCAAAATGCCGCTATTAATGGGACACAGACAGATCTGAAGCATGTTAGATTAATATCTGAATGCTACCATATGTAATTTTGACTTTAATAAATGCCTCCAACCATACACATTCTGCTTGGGGTGGTGAAAGTAAACGACTTTTTGTGTTTTTCTGCACATTGTATTGTCAGTTGCAACACACATATTTCAGATTCATATAGCAGAATAGACTGTAATAATGCGGACCTCCTCTGGTTGAATCCCGCTCTCCACCTAAGCTGTAAAATTTATCCAGAGAACAGCAGTCTCAACCTACAAGACCACACATGCCATGCTGTTTCCACAGACAATTGCATCTGCCAAACTTACAATTACACTTTAATATTTTGGTTAGACTACTTGCACCCTCGCTGGGTCTGCTCATTTTTGACCAGTTAATTAGCGTTGCTCCTGGCAAAATGCTGGTCAATCTTGAAATTTACTGGTTCCCTCTTATATTATAAATTATCGCGTTAGAGGAAACCCACAGAAATCTCCACTCCCATCAGGGGATTTTTTGATTACCACACTATCTTGTCCCACTTAGTAAATCTGGTTTAAAGTGTTGTTTGGCATTTGTGCCCTGATAGACTGGGATCTGACCCTTGCAACTAATCATTAAGCTGTGAGCAAGGTTACTACTGAGAAGGAGGCCTGTTTTAACTCCAAACATAATCTTTTAATAAATCTCACCAAGTTGTTTGTAGTGCATAAACTTGACCAGTGAGTAAAAATGGAAGCATAAAGCAAATAAAAACAAGATAAATCAGCAAGTGAAAAAAGACAAACAATGGGGCCTTGATGGGGGTCTCTTGGTAGACAAACCTGCATTGTATTCACTGTCACTCCTTCAGCCTAATAATGTTGGCTTTGTTGGGCTCAAAAAGAGTACCAGTACTGCCATGAACACCACAGGACACCATGCACATAATGGGGAGATGCAGGAGGCATCTGACAAAGCAGCATTAAATTTAACACTGGGATGAGATAACATTATTTAAACATACTGCCCTTCTGAACAGAATGTTCTCAGGAGTTCAGTTTGTGCCTACTTTTAGTGACTTGAACCTATTTAGGAAGATTTCAGCCAGTAAAATTCCCCATAGTTAAAAAACTGGCTGGTGACTCCCCAAACCACTAACAAAATCCATGTTTGATGGGAGGAGGTTGAAAAGTTCTTGTGGTCAAGTGCAAGCCTGTCAACCAGAGTACTTGTGTTTATGCCCATCATGGGATTGCTGCTTTTATATGTAGTTCACTTATTATTCACTGTTTTTGGAATATTTCCTGTGTTTAGCACAATTACAATCCCACCCCCTTCTTGAAAAGATCCAACATTTTGCTTGCACTTAGGCCTAAAAGGGCCTGTTTTAAATCTCTTCAAAAATCTACCACTTTTATCATACTTCTTGTGAAGCCAGGCTGATTTTTAGCAATAATGTATTATACATAAAGGATGAATACTACAGCTCCACTTGGTTCCTTAAGTTAATTTACAACTTCCATGATCCTGGCTCTGAAGCTGATGTGTACCTAATATTTGAGTCTGTTGACCCTCATGTTTTCGTAAATCCCAACACCAAACTGAGTCTGTACTCAGCATGTGCATGAAAAAGGATACATTTGTATATAACAAGGGTTGTGTGAAATTGTATCAAAAATCATAAAAATGTGTCATTCAGATGGAATGTAGCAATATAGTAATTTAAAGCTTTTCCTCGCTGAGGTAATATAAAAATAAGCCTTTTTCTTTAAGAAACCCCTCCTCATTATAAACTCTCCCCCCTTTAGGGAAATTGAAGGATGAGGATTTAGACTGCCACAGATGATGGATGGATGCTGTGGTGTAGATGAGGTGAGATGTGAGACGTTCGCTCACTTTTCCTTTTTGTCTCTTCTGAGGCCAAATGAAGATTAAGGAGACTGCCTTTTAAACTCTTTGCCTTTGTGTTTCATCCCGTTTGAGGCTGGGTTCAGTTGTCTCTTAGATGCCTGGGACAAATCCATTAGCGCTGCTGTATCTCAGCTCCTGCAGGCGTCACCTTAGCTGGTGTCACTCTAGAGGCAAGTGAGGAAGACAAACACAGATAGACTTAAAGACACAGAGACAGAAAGGTTAGCTAAAGTTAATTAAAACTAAGAAAATGCGCAGTACTGCCATATTTGACCACTGAAACCAGACTTCACAAATTCTGCAATTAGTTATAGTAGCTGTTTGTAATAAGACTACAAATTACCAAGAAAATACACTTAATAAAGGGAAAATATGGCAAATCATTGTCTAATATTAGCTTTTAAAGGTTGATCTTTGCCAGTGTGTATATTTTTGCTCACTTTTAAAAACAATGTTTCCAACTTGGAAAAATCTGAGTTGTTTCTTTACTTGGCTTATTTGCTAATGTATGTCACCTTTTGTTACTCTGATATGACCTGTTCCATTAAGCAAACACAGGCATTAAGCTTGATTATCATCTGTAAAAAACACTAAAGAAAACTAAAGCTACAATGTGATCCTACACTGACCATACACTCCCAGAGAAAACAACAGATGTGTTTTATCTATAGATTATATACTCTTCCATTACACTGTAAACAGTGCATGATCTACTGTAGTAAATTAGAGTTTACCTTGGAATTAAGAGTAGTGTCACATGGTAGTGAGTTCATTTTTGCACAGGACTGTGACTGAAATTCTACTTGCTACGCAATAGTCACAAAGTTAACATAGCCTTGGCTTTTCTTGTAAATCACAGCTGTATAAATGGAAAAGACTTGTAAGGCCCTAACAATGCTCTTCACATAGAAAGGGAAATGGGCTCAGTCAGCAGTTCAAACAAAAATATTTTTATTAAGACTGAAATAAACCTAAACTTTTTTCCTTGTGTAGCCAATAACACATACAAATGGCCCATTTTACTTTGTTGCTGCAAGTTGCTTGTACCATTGTAATGAATAGGACATGTCATAAAGGGAGAAAAAAGAAACATCTGAGGCTAGCTAGAAATTCAGATTTTTGCAAATCATCTTCTACCCTTCCTTGACCATTTCTGACTCAGTAAAGAAATAGAACTTAAAATGCTTGTTCAAATGAATGTTTTAAAATGCTGCAATAGAAACAAAAATATAATGTGAGACAGTGATCAGGCTGGGAATGGTGTTGATGACTGGCAGTATGTATATATTGCACATTAGCATAGATTGACAGTGCAAATTTAATAAAAAAAACATTCATATAAAGCAAAATGAAAGCATCCTTGTGCTC
This sequence comes from Etroplus canarensis, assembly GCA_015106775.1. NCBI lineage: Eukaryota > Metazoa > Chordata > Actinopteri > Cichliformes > Cichlidae > Etroplus > Etroplus canarensis. The sequence goes on along the minus strand of VUQH01020839.1, from coordinate 20,843 downwards.
ATATTTATGGTGTTGATAGTTTTCTCAGTCATTTGAACAGCTGAAATATTCAAGTGGCTCAGTCCATTGGGGCTGCTGGTTTAAGACTCATTTAGACCACTCTACATAGAGAGGTTGGAGGCTGAAATCAGAAAGTTACCAAATGTTGCCAGTTCAAGACTCACATAGACCACTATATGTGAGGCATGCAGTGGAGACTGGAGATGTGCCGGTTCACCCCTTGAGCACTGCCAAGGTGCCCTTAAGCAAGGCACCAAACTGCTGCATTCCTCCCTGGTGCCGTTAATGGATAGCCTTCTCACTCTGTCACCTCTCTACTATTGGTTCTGTTTGTGCATGTGTGTGTTTCAGACTCTCATGTAAAATTGTGCATGTACTGTATAACAATGGAGTGTAGAACTTGAATTTCCCCACTTATGGGATTAATAAAGGTTATCTTCTTCTACTTCTTCTTAAGAGTTCATTTGTCCTCAAATATTGCAAATAGGAATAAAAATCAGAATACTTTATTAATGCCAGGGGGGAAATTGCATATGTTTTACATATTTTTTGTAACTGAATCATAAAAAATAAATAAAATAATCATGCACAAAACTAATACATTACATAATGAGGCTGTACCAGATGTTGCATATAATACCACAACAGTCTGTCTTGATGCACTAAACTCCAGCTGGTTCTCAAAACAGATTAAAACAAATATTGAAATACCACTTGACCCAGGTCTGAAGTTAGTGCTTGAAAGAAAATAAGAAAAAAAACTGGCGTGTCAGTAAAAGAAAGATTATCATAACATAACCGTATGCTGTACACCAATTCCGTGGATTTTTATGGTTAGTTCAATGACAGTTTTAAACAAATAGTGACCTAATATTTTAACAACATAATAGCAGTGTAGTTGGCAGTGGGAATATTGTCTTTGCACTAAATAAAACTGGCACTGAAGGAACTCAAGGTACATCAGATACATCAGTCAGGTCATTCAAAATGAGAATTAGCAGTGGTTTGTTACAGTTATAATTACCTACATCATGGAAACATACAATAAGAAAATAGTTCTCGATGAGTAGTTCGTTAGTTATATGCAACTATTTTCCTCTGCCTGGCGCCTTATAACACTGCCAGAAATCTAATCATCCTGACCTAAAAAGTACCCCTTGGTTTGTTCTTAAATCTACTGCATAAATGAGTGATCACAAGAAAATAATACACTGCCATCTTTAACCACCGGTAATTGAGTTAAGTTGCATATATATGTTAAGTTGCATAGTTAAAAGTCGCATTAATGGAAACAGTCAAATGGAATTACCAGAGTCACCATATTCAGGAGGAAGAAATTCAATTATTCAAATCTGTCATTAAAATGTTCTTGTTGAGCACTTGAGCAGACTTAAATTGTAACATAAAATTTATGATACATTTTCCCATAAGTGCTTTGTTCTCCATTCAAATTCTTATAAGATTTAACTAGCTTCCGGAGTCTATGATTACCCACTTACATATGCAGTAATTCTCGCAATCATGCAATTGTACCTATTTTTTATGATGAAAAAAGAAATGGATACTAAGTGCAAAAACACAGTCTCAACGAGAATAGTAAGATAGCTTTTCTTTTTCTTTTTTCCCCAACCAATAGTTTCATTCTCTCACGCTCTCATTGGCTGATTCATGCACTGACAGTGTTTCCACTGAGTATATTTCCTCTCACTAGAAGACTCATGTTTCATGCATAGGTACTGTATCTGCCAGCATGGTCCTTTGCATTACCCCTTGCTCATCCATCCACAACCATGGGCTGGCTATGTCTGATATACTATAGCTGTGCACATACATATGCTATCTGTCTTGTCACAGATAAGGTTTGAGCTACGCAACATTGTGTGTTATCTCTGCTCTAACTCTGGTGTCCGGTGTCTGATACGGTTTATTGATGTAGTCACAATACAACCATTCCAATGATTGATGCTTCCCGCAAAGCCTTTTGGGATACTATGTTTTTACAGAAGGAAAACGGTGAAGAGCTTTGTTTCTCCAAATGAAAAACAAATGGAGCTAGATGGAAAATTGTAGAGGGATGGAAAGGGATCACTACTTTTGTGGTTCCATGTCAACCACAAGGTCACATACCAGAAATCATGATCCCCCGCAGTGGAACGAGCATTTTGTTTCAACGGCACCACATTTTAGTGCTGTCAGTGTTGCCATAATCATTGAAATTGGCCAGTTAAAAATGCCTGAGTGGCTCCCACTGGCAAATGCTGCCCTTGACATTCACAGTGCCATAAACACAGCTTTCCCTAGATTTATTTATTTATTTTTTTAAATTCAGACAAAAGAACAAATAGGCAGGGTTACTTAAAGCAGTGAATGACAAGCCAGAATCCTGACATCCAACGATGCCTCGTAGCATCTGACTTTAGGTTGAAACTTGACCACAATGGCTTGCTGTACTGTGGCATTTTCCATTGTACCCCAGAGACATTAGACCAATTACCTCATTAAGTAATGTGTCTTCCTAACTGAACTGGTCTGGTGAGTGAGACACAGGCAGAAAAAAAGGAGGGAAAGGATAAGAGATATCCATAAATAGAGGAGGGGCAGAGAGCTAGAGTGAGGGAGTGAGGGAATGAGACTGTGTGTTGTATAATGAGTAAGCTATGGCCTCTTTTTCAAAGTATCCAAAACAGTGTTCAATAGCTACCAGATGGCTGAGGGAAAATACAGTTAGGGAACTTGATTACTTCTAAGCATTTTTTCCTAATCTCACTAAATCTGTGATGTTCTTAATAATACAAAACTGTATTTCTTTACAGTGTGTCATAAAATGAATGTATAAAGTGCCATCAGGTATTGTTTTATGAGCAGTGTAATTTATCTAAAGAAATAACAAAATGTGGCACAAGTGATCTTGTAGTCAGTGCATTAATGTGCTTTAAATAATGTTCCCAATGAGATACCGCCGTTCTTCTACGGGTAAATGTGTTAATATTTTAATACATTGCATAGTTTTGGCTCTAGAGGCCCCCGTTGGGAAGATAAAACCATCTCATCCTCCATGACAACTTCTTTGTCTTCTTAATATGCTGGGTAATGGAGGTGAGGGTGGTTTCATTACTCTGCTTCACAAAAGCATTGAAGCATTGGCACTATTAGCAGGTAATTTCCACTTCTTTGGTGTATGAGAGTATGTTCAGGAAGGTTCAAGGTTTATGTCGGCCAATGACAAGACGCACAGGGATGAGGTCATAAGTCAGAAAAGGCTGAGCGATCTCTTGGGGGTCCCATATATGTCAACAGGGGTCCTGTATACCCAACACTTTGCTGATAGATCACCACTCTGGCAGAGAAAATGTTTTAAAGGAAGTGCTGAGTCGTTGATGGAGACCCTGCCACATAACTGACATATCTTCTCAACAAAAGTGTATACAGCTGAAAAGCACAGGAAATTTATGTAGTTGCGCACAACAGGAAAAATTACAACATTTCTACAACTGATTTGAACAGATATATAAGCTTTCTAAACTGTGTTAAATTACCCAAAGTGCTTGCCTCGTTGTCTCGTCACAGCAGCTGCTATGTGGCGCTCCAGTTGCTTCTGGCTGCCAGGTTGGCGGTGTCAAAGAGTCTGCCTTCTACTTTGTGTTGCAAACAAAAGTCAATTATGCCAATTAATCTGGCGGGAGAATGGAATGGAGATGGAGATTGTTTTGCTTGAGTCAAAATAAACACAGTCCTTTTCCTTTTGGCATTGCACCGATTACAGTTAATGAGCATAGGTCATTGCATTTTTGACTGTTTTAGCAGGATAAATGCGCACATTTGGTAGATGCAGATCATGTTATGCATTAAGTATTGGCAAGATATGTGCAAAACTTGTTTATGCTCCAAGCCTTAAGCTCTCTTCCAGCATTATCAACTGCAGACAAAGTGAATGGGCGAAGACAGACATTAAGAATGAGTTGGTTACATATGGAGAGGATCGTATCTTCAAAGAGACAGAAACACAGTTCGGTTCTTTGCAGAACACTTTTACAAGAATGGTGTGTTTCAAATCATCCACCATATAAGAAGAGCAAAAGAATCTAGTGTTATAAAAATAAATATAAAATGATTTTTTCAAGATACATGAAGGAGATATGAGCCATGCTTTAGAGAAACATTCCTTGAGCTGCTCAGGTGGTGGATTTCACTGCATTTCCACTGTACCATACAGCGCCCCAATGAAACCCAGGACCATTTGGTCTCAGTCTGTGTAGGCCATTGTAAGATACCCAGCTGGTGGTTTATTATGCACAGCATTATGCGGACCACTCTTGTTAAACTCCTGAACCGAGACCCCTGCAATCTGCAAATGACAATGATATTTACTTATGAATGAACACGTAAAACAGAGATATGGCAAACAGGCAAACATGAAAAACCTGAGGGGAAATGAATCAAAGATTTCATTGACCAGGAATGTAGGCTCATAGCTTCCACACATTGGAGGTTTTTTCTTTTCCTCAGCATATGAAGTCTGTGTTCATGTGAATATCTACAAAGACAGAGTTGAGCTTTGACATTCATAAAATATTTACTTTATAGTACTGCCTTTTAGAGGGGTTGCTCTTGCTGTAAGCCACTCATCATGAATAATTGACATTTGTCAGCAAGCTGAAACTTTACATTTCTGTCTCACTGTTTGCATATTCATTCATATTCTTTCAATCTAATGTGTTTCCCAGTAATGTGGCTAGCTGGCCCTAACTATCCTTCTAGCTTCACAGAAATGGGCAGTCTTAAAAATCTGGGACAATCCTGCTAGCTGACCTCATCACTGGTATAATTATTCACACACACTGGTTTGTTTAGGAGTGTGAGGCAGATTTTTACTTTGGTTACCGCGTCAAAGTCCTTCTGATACTGTCTTTTGAGAAAACTCACCAGGTAAATGTAATATCTGATAAAGCGGTGACTATTTTAAGAATGACAGGTTATTTAGTTTCACATGAGTTCACAGACAAAGAATCAAATGAAGACAAGCTTTGGATGATGGAACCAGAGGCAGAAAGACATCAAAGCCATCTTGAAAGAGAATGGACCTCTTCTGCTGACAGAGGAGAAAAACTTTCTGCCAATATTGGGACCTGTGGAAGAGAGCACTGTAATTTGTAATATATCTGTAGGTGTCCTTAAAAAAAGCTCCTGATGAATAAACTTAATGTAGCACAATTTTAGAATTCTCATACTGTCACACTGCTCTGTGGCTGCATCTGATTTTTTTAAGGTACCTGATGAAGAAATCTGTGAAATAAAACTTCAATTCATGACCTTTGCTCTCAACTCTGCACTGAACTCTCTTGACTTCTGAGAAAAGAGCTGCTAGTATCATCAGCTGTTCCCGGGGCTAGCCGATAAGCTGATCCAGCAGGCTCATTTCTGCCTCCCCTACTCCCTGACCTCTCAGCTCTCAGCGTAATTGCCTCAGAGTTTGATGGACCAGTGTCTCTGAAGCAGACAATGTCTTTCTGCACCTTGTGATAACAGTTAGAAGACCCAGTACTCCCTGACTACTACAAAACCTTTTTTAATGAACATGTTAACATTAGTGGTAAAGGAAACCATTTAGCCAGCTGCTAAGGAAATAAAGTGTCTGTTAGTCAGCTCCACAAAACTCTGGTTTTCATTCAACTTGTGGGATAACTTAGCTTTCCAATATGCACCTTTTAGCAGCTCTTCCATTGCGTGGTTACTGTATGTGGCCTGCTATTTGTTGATTTTTGCTTAATTCAGATGTCAAAATCCCCAACCTTCTTGTTGTGATCAAAAACTTCTGAAAGTCATTTTCAGAGAATGTTTTTGTTTTCCAAAGTATAGAATCCTTTCAGCCTTCTGTGCCAAATACATAACAGAAGGTCCATTTAGGGGACAAGACCAGACAATAGAACAAAATGCAGGCTTATGCCCTAGACTGCATACTACAGAAAGCTAATAAATGCCCACCAAGGGGAAAACAAACATGCAGTGAGTTGAATTTGATCTCATTTAGAAATCAAAGCACTTTAATCTCATCTTCTAGTTTGGAAATTTAAAACAAACATATCATTTTAGACATCCAAGACTTCAGCAACAAAATGCAGATCTGCAGCATAATTTGGAAGGTCACTGAACAGATATAGACACACTGATTGATGTACTGGCACTGAGTCATGAAATGCACATGCAGGAAGGAGTTTACCCTGTCTGGCTTCAGGACTGCCCCTGAGCCAGGGTGCTGACGGACAGGACGGTGAATGATAAATGAAGATGTACGACTGCAGATGGACCATCAGATTAGTGGTTTGTTATATCTAATGTTCTGGTGTAATCAATCCCATTCATCTCCTCTCTGTCCCTCACTTGACAGTTAGATCTACTAGCTTTGAATGTAAAGCCCCAGTAATGTCCAGGTACAAATGCTAAACTAAATCACTGGGCAGTCATCGATCTTTGATCTCAGTCCTATTTTTTTCTTTTCTTCATGCAGTAATAAAATACAGCCGGTTCCACTACTTGGTTACACATCTTTTGCTGATTATTTTCTTCTTTTTTTTCTTCTAAATAGAACACTATATATTTAGAAACTTTGCATATCACCATGGTGCTCTGAAGTCTTGCCAGTTCTGTTATTTCCCTTTTTGAGTTAATTAGTAATAGTACAGTTTTAGTGTACAGGACACAACAGCTTTTTGGATTTAAAAAGTAAAATGTGTAAGGCACATGTTGACAGAATTTTGGAGCCAGATGAGTTAGGAAAACAGCCACAGCCACCTACATGAATGCATCCACAAAATTCAGCACGTCTGCAGTGACTCAACACTAGCGTAAACACCCAGACAAACACCAAATTAATTAGAAATCGCCAAGAGAGAAGCTTCAGTATCTGGTCTTGAAATTTCCCTGCCATAAACAACAACAACAACCCTAAAATATTTTTTCTTTAACTCAGCCCCTCCAGTAAATGTACGCTACTGATGTTTCATTTATGTATTCATTTTTGTTGCTCTCTTACAAAATTAAAGTAAATGTATAATGTTAATAATTCATTTAAAAAAAAAAAACATGAAATATATCTCTGTGTTAGGTGGGCTAATAGGAAGTGATGTAAAGCTCTATACTTTATCAGCAAAAGCTTCAAGGGCTGTTCTCATGTAGAAATTTCACCCTGTCAGCTTTTGAAATACAAAAGAAAAAAAACACATTTTTTTTCATACAAGTTGCTTGTGCTTTCCAAAATAGTCAGAAATCCACACTAAAACCAATTAGCTCCACACTTGAGGCTATGCCTTTGACTCTATTGTCAGCTGCAGAGTGCGACAGTCCTACATCTGGCAGCCATGACAGGTGAAAGAAGAATAAAGCACTATTTTGCGATCAGTACTAATGGGAATAAATGGCTTACCTGAGCCAGCTAACAGCAAACCACATCCTGCCAAGAGCACCCAAAGTTTTCCAGTCAATCTTAGGGCCTTAACGTGCATTTCAGAGAAGAAAAGAACGCCTCACAGCAAAGTGAAATGTTTATGTTATGAAACTAACTTTCTTTGCTAAGTTTGCAGAAATGAGAAGAAAAGAGAAGCACCTTCTACATGAAGGAGTTCACTCAGCTGGGGGGGAGCAACAGAAAGACATGGCTGACAGGATGAAAGCCGCTTCAGAAAGTTGTACATGTGAGCAACTTTTTCCTGGCACCACTTCTGGGAAATTTGGTCAACGTGGGCAACATATTTGGCTTAAATCATTCCAAAATCATTCCAGTTACTTGGAGGGAGATTAGCACAAGTACCAGTACTAATTAATAACACATGGAAGAGAAACTCAGTCACTGGGGTTTGGGAGTGCCATCCTTAGGTGATGACAATGTAAAACTTCTTGCAGTATTATGTGGTGTGGGAAAACTCCCTGCAAACAATTCTAGCCATGACCCTAAACCGAGCAATTAGTTTCTCTCTCTCTACAAAAAATTCCACTGAAGAACAACATAAATAAATAATTAAGTAAAGACAAAACAATTAAGTAAAAAGAAAGAAAGAAGGGCTTGAAGTGTAATAAGCAATCCACTAAACAGAATTGCTTATATTGTGCATGCTCAATTTCCTGTTCCTTATTTAAAAATCAACTCTGTTATTTCTTCTTGTAAATTAAGCCCTATAGAATAATGATTGGACCCTGGAAGAATTGGAATAAGAGAGAAAGTGACTGTTCACTTGGCTGACCCAGTTTTTTTTTCTGTTTCTTTTACCTCAACCATTCATTCTTGTGATTAACAACTGTGGGGTGGGACCATTCAGCAATCTGGCTGTTTTTCGGTCTTCCTTGATCCTGGCTTGTTGCTTTAATCTACAGTTCTTTAGTTCTTGGGTTTCATAAAAAATACTAGCTCATCTTGGCAGCTACACAACTCAACAAAAGTTGGGAGAGGGCCATGTTTAGCACTTTCGCATCCCCTCTTCTTATACCGGCAGTCCTAAACATCTGGACAGCTGCTGAACCTTTTGGAGAGGAATATCATCCCATTCTTGTTTGATATGGGATGCTGTTTGTTGTATTTTGGGTTACATGGTGCACCAAATGTTTTTAACTGGTGAAAGGTCTGGACTGCAGAAAGACCAGTCCAGCACCTGGACTACAAAGCCATACTGTTGTAATAGCTGCAGTCCCTGAAAAAAGACCTTGTCTGGAGGAAGGTATTATGTTGCTTAAAAATCTGTGTACACCTTTCAGCACTGATGGTGCCTTACCAGATATGCAAGCTGCTAGTACCATAGGCACTAATGCACCCCTATACTATCAGAGATGCAGGCTTTTGAACTGAGCACTAAGAACAAGCTGGATGGTCCCTTTCCTGGAGGACACAGCAGCCATGATTTTCAAAAAGAATTTGTCTGACCTGCATTAAAGGGCAAATGAAATGATTTGAGAAACACCTAATTGGATTAGCAGTGCAATTTTACCCCTAAATGTTTGCATACTTGTTCAAAATACATTTTTAATTATAAGTATTTTGAGGTTTTGTACTGTGCAGAAGTGACCTTTGCTTTCAAATCGCGCTCGGCTTTTTTCTTCCCCGTGACGTCAGTGTCGCCACATGGCTCAGCCCAACTCATTCACTCCTGTGTAATTTGGAATGATTTTTCTTGAGCATCATGGGTTTATGCGTCATGGTAGACTGTAAAAATGCATCAGGAATGGGCCTGGCAATGTTCAAGTTTCCATTGGAGCCATATAAAAAAGAAACTAAGAGCTATCTGGATTACAAATGTTGGAAGGAAAAGAGACCTGTGGAAACTGTCTAAGCACTCCAGGCTATGCGAGGTCCACTTCACGGACGACAAGCTTCAAGAAAAATCCCATGCTGGCCAAACAATCGCAACAACCCCAACGAACAGAAAAAGCAGTTGCAAAGCGGGCAAATTTGCAGGTAAGGTTCCAATAACGGTGACAGTGGTGACTGAATGCGTGCATGTCATGTATGTTTGTCTCTGAAATGGTACCAACTATTAGTATGGAATACAAAAAGCATGTATATAAATCATGGGTGGATGTCATTATCTTATTAAAGACTCATCATAATTAGTTTAATATATAGTCGGTCTTTTGTAAAACTGAATGAATGGTTGACGAGAGGGTGACGTCTCCGTAAATAGTAAACATGCTTTAAGAATATTTCTTACCAGTCCAGGTTTTGGTGTGGTGCATCAGTGGCCTCTGCATTAATATTTGCTGGCTGCATCCGAGTCGGAACTGCTAGCGCTTGGCTCACAGGTAAAATGCATGTTGTCAGCCCACGGATCAAACATATAACCTTGTACCTGGACATTTAGGTTCAACTCAGGCTCACTTAATTTGTCCTGGTCTGTAAGAAAGCTTGCCATTTCAGGGATACAGGACCAGTGACCAGCACCCACAAGACTGACTGAGTGACCCAGTTTGGCAACTCTGCATGAGCATGAGTGAATGTGCAGCACTGAGCTCGGCAAATTCCGTAAAAAGCGTGAAATCTCCTATATATTTTGGTTTTATCATTAGTTTTCTAATAAATATGGCAGGACATCATGCATCACATGATAATATAAACTATATATTACTGGAAAAGTGACTTTTTTATTTTTGGCAAAATTGTTTCATTTACCTGTTAACCTGCACTTGTGAATGGCAGAGCAAATTGTGTTCAGAGACAATAATTTCTGGAAGCGTTCCTGAATCCATGCAGCAATTTCCATGATAGAATAATGCCTGTTTGTGATGCAGTGCCACCTGAGGGCCTGAAGATCTCAAGCATCCATCTTTGGTTTTCCCCATGTCCCTCACACGCGGGGATGTCTCCAGTTTCTTGGAGTCTTCATATTTTGTACTGCAGATGATGAAATGCTCAGAATTTTTACAATTTTATGTTGAGGAATATTATTCTGAAATTGCTCCACAGCTTCTCACAGATTGCTGAACCTCTACCTCTCTATGGTGCTCTTTTTATATCCAATCACATTACTGGCATGTTGCCAGTTAACTTAATTAGTTGCAACATGTTCCTCCAGCTGTTTCTTATTAGTACCACTTAGTTTTCCAGCCTTTTGTTGCCCTTGCCACATTTTTTCTGAGACGTGTTGCTGCCATCAAATTTAAGATGACTACTATTTTTCATGAAATAGTAAAATGTCTCACTTTCAACACTATGTTCTTTAGTGAATCGTATATTGGTTTGTGAGATTTGTAAATTATTGCATTCTGTTTTTATTTTTATTTTACACAGCATCCCAACCTTTTTCAAATTGGGGTTGTATTACAGAAAGTATTATAAGACAAAAAAAATAGAGATGGTAGCATGGTTCTTGTTTACCAAACTGCTGAGAAAATGAGTTGGTGTAATGGATTTTTATCTAACATACTCTCATACCCCATCCTCCAGCCTGTAGCTGTTTGTGCTGTGTTAGCTGCAACAATCAAATCCACATGTGAGAGCTTTGAAAGAAGTACAGAGAGGCTTGAGAGAGAAGGAGAAAAACACAGGATGGAGCACCATGAGGAAAGGAAAGACTGCCTGATAAAGAGATAGAGGGAGATTGGTTTTAGAGAGATGCTGATGTATGAGTGTGTCTGATTAGAGAAGTGGGCGAAGTGCAAAAGGGGATAAAGATTTGGGGGAGGAAGAAGAAATACATGGGGGTGAGAGGGAGAAAAATTGCCATGTAAGAGGGGAGTGCTGTGAGGAATGAGAGAGAGAGGGAAAGTGCTTGACAGGAGAAAGGGGGAGCTGGAGTACTACAGTATGACTGAGGCAATGTTCACTCTGCAGCTCAAAGTGTCCTAGTTTTGATTCTGCTTCTGCTGGCTTTCAGAATGATCTTTTCTTATTAGTTTGTGATAAAGAGAAAAAATACCACTAGTGCACAAAGACATTTATTCACACAATATTAAAATAACACTGGAAAGCTGTGGAATACTTATATTGTAATGCACATGTTCCCATTGGCTTCAGTCAATAGTAGCCTTTCCTATTGTTGGGAGCCCATATAATAGAGAAGGAAAATCTTGAAAAATAGAGGGAATAAAAAATCAGCACTGAATACACTAGTGCATAAAAGATTCACAGTATGTACAAATTATATATAGTAGCAAAACTGTTGAATGCCAGACATGGAGCTTATTCCTTTTAATCAGTTACCCAACGATAACCCATACACATTTCATATACATATTTCAATAATGTTGCCAGTATGAAAAGAAGTCAGCATTGTTGGGAATCAGCTTTACAGATGTTTGGATTTGCACTTGGTCTTCTTCATATTAGAGAAACCTGATATTTTTTTAAAGACAAATAAGAAAAGAATCATCTGAGCACTAAATAAATCTCAACCCCTGGCAGACAAAATTAGCGCATCATCACATAGGCCCACTGCCATTAATCATTAATAAAAAACCCAGAAACAAATCTGGCTCAGACTTTGTCAGTCAGAGAATTGAATGTGTTCCGTATGCTGTTAAAGAAGTTTTCGATCATAGTAGGCTCCTTGGGAAGAGTATGTCACTTTCTATGGGCAAAAATGAAAAAAGGTACATGCATGAGGAATTAGTGCCTAGATTGTAATGCTGTACAAGTGCGTCCTGTGTGAATTAGCTTCTGGATGCGTTTAAATGTGCTTTACTCATAGTTTAAAGCAGTTTGAGTGGCAGATAAGAGTAGCATAGCACTACATGAATCTAGTCTATTAGCTAAATGGTATTGAGCACATAGAAATACAAGTATGAAACAGTTTATCTGAGTGGCTTCCACAAATGCTTCTCTACACCCAATAAGTTTTTAAGAAGGGAGATAGTAACTCTTTTTGTTCGATACCCAGTCCAGTATTTCTATAAAACTGTTAATTCTATTAGTGAACGAGAGGCTGTATGAACAGCTTAAAAAAAATTCACAACAGTTTTATCGCAGTAGGGATTGTGGATGGAAATAGGCAAAATTGTTGGAATGTGTAAACAAGATAGATACTCATTACAAATACTAATAGCGAGAAGCAAAAAATCAATAACTACTGTACTAAATGGCTGAGGAATGAGTGTTCAACACTGAATGGGTAGAAATAATAAAGCCATTATATAACATGGGAGGACTAACATTGTCTCTGAGATATGAGACAGAGAAAGGTACTGGATCTTGGAAGAAATGGAGACAATATTTAGATTTAGGATGACTGCTGAAGGAATTTCATATTGGAGCTTTTATAAAGGATTTAAGGAATGCCTAGACTTTATCTGAGTAAAGATATCCCTATGGACTTTATACAGACATGAAAGCAATTGACTGGCCCATTTACTTTTGAGTTTATTATTTTTATATTTGAAATGGTATGCATTCTTTATTGTAATATATGACCTTGCTCTTTTGTGATGGATACGTAGTGTTCATGTTTATATAAAGCACTGTGACTAACTAATAAAAATAAAGTTAACAAATGTTAAACTGACTGAATACATATGATTTGCCTTGTGTCACTTAAGAACAAAATACTGGTGAGTTATTTTGGTCATCAAAATGTGTCAAAGCCAACCAAACAAACAAAAAGACAAAAAAATGACATCTGTTATTGTTATTTGGCACAATCAATATACCAATAGCAATACATAGTAGATACAAAGGGCATCCATTACAGGAGATCATGAGGGTGTGTGTGTGTATGTGTGCGTGTGTACCTTGAATGAAGTCCAACTGCAAGTAGAACATTTTTAGTGAGAATTTTTTTGAAAGAGACAAATGAGTACAGTGTTTGTTTTTTGATAAGCATTCTCTCTCTTATCATGTCCTTTTTCCTGGAAGAATGAGATATGCTGCAGATGATGGATCACAGTTAATTTTAGTGTAAGGGTGTTAAGCCACCCAGCTCCATTTTCATATATACGCAAGATTAATGAGAGCTTGCCCACCTCTGCATGGGGATTCATAATTTGTCAAAGAATTTACACTCAACTCATTTACTGATAATGTTATTCAGGACAGTTTGAATAATCAACTATATGCATTATAACATCCTTTGAAAAACTTACTGCTCATTCCATAGCAGTAATACTAAAGCTTACTATTTATAGTGGACTCTCTAAAATACAATAATAGGTCAAATTTAACTTTAGAGGAAATGAAAAATTCGTATTATAGACAGTTGGTTTTTAAAGAGTCCTTTCTTTTATGGTGGTACAAAGTACTGTCTTTCTGACTGGTAGTTCAAATTGGTCAGAGACACTGAAGTCTGCTAAAAATGAGCTCTTAGGTGTTGTGATTGTGTGGGAGAGTCTGGATCACTTAGTGCTAATCCATCTGAGAGTCATCTATGCTTTTCTCTCACTCACCTTTGGCCTTTCTCAAGCTTTCTGGTCCCAAATCCATTGCCAGTAAAGAACAGAGGAGGGGAGGGGGTGAGGGCTGGCGAGAGAGGGGACGTTTTCCTCTGGATGTTTCCTGTGGTTCTGACTGTTCATAAATGTTTCCAAGCCTCTAGGTCTTGCAGGGTTTTACAGCAAACACTGCAGGGCAAGCACATGATTTGTTTCTGACTGACCACCAAAAGTGAAAGGGGCAATCCTTAATAGCCACCAGAGTCAAATGTTGTGAGAAACACTGACTCGAGGAGCACTGACATCACTTTAGTATCTCAGGAAACAGGAGTGTTAATATGCTACACTGACTACCTTCTCTGTAAAACATTGTCTTTGTTTAGTCAGTCATTTAGTATGATTAAATTTGGTGCTTAAGGACAATGGCTGTGGGAAATTAACACTAAAGCTGGGTCACCACAAAGAGCTCTTAAATGTGGCTTTAGTGGTGTGTATATAGGGACAAAAAGATAAGTGAGTGGTACGCATTGTTGAACAATTTTCGATGAACATGGGGGCTTTAGCATTAAGACCTACTTTAACAATTTACAGGGAGCCTGCACAAGTTGTGTGAGATGAGATCCTGTCTGGGACTGCATCAGGAAGGAAAGGGGAAATTAGTATGTGGGGGGTGAGACAGAGAGAGAGAGAGGGAGAGAGAGAGGTTGAGGATAGCTTTAGTTTATATAGTTAAACTGACTCTGCACCCCCACCCCACCATCAACCCGCCCATGCTGTGCATTTAAAGAGAAAGTGAAAGCAGATTCGGGGGTATTGTTGGAAAGCACTGTGGTGGGAAATGAGGGGTAGAGAATACAAAGTTCCAAGTGACATAAGACAACGTCTCCATTATCGCAGCCAAAAAACAGCTGCTTCTACATGCTCCCCACAGTAAGCCCAGGGGACGATGCCTCGCGAACCCCCAACAAGTCCTGCTGCTCTGTTATCACCCCGTTCCCCTATACACAAATGCACACCATCATCTCAACACTATCCTCAGAAAGTAAACTTCCACATCACAGTTTTAATTTATCCAGACTTCTTCTGTTGAGTTTCTACAAGTTCCAGGCTTACTACTGCTGAGCAAAATACAGATTCTAGAGATCAGCTGTTCAGTGAACAAATGAACTGTGGACCACCCCAGTTCTCCTCAGCTTTCCTCCTAAGCTCCAGTGTCTTACACAAATAAACCAACACAGCTCTAACGGCAAAAAGGGTTTCAAGATCTTTTCCGCATGCTTTATCAAAGGATCAAGCATTTATGGAGTGCCTGCAAATGTGTACTTTTATGAGTTGAGTAATTACTCAGATTTTTTTCAGCATGGTGTATGCATACATTCAGTGGTAGTTCCAATTATGGTGGTGTACACATTGTGACATTAATGATCATGCAAGGCTCTGTTAATAAGTAATGCCAATAGTGATGCCCTGGAGCCTAATGGTTATTGTGCATACTACATAACCACAATGTCCACTGCTCGACTTCAGGCAGACTGACCTTTGTTGCATGTCATAACCTGTCCTTTCACTGTATAGTCATTTGAGAAAAGTACACCCTTTTTCAGTTCCATGGTTTTACAAAACAGGACAAAATTTAAAGAAAAATCTGCTTCTTAGCTGGTCTTAAAATTAGGTAAATACAATCTCTGATGAACAACATTATATGAGGTACTGCACCATGCCATTGCTTATTTAACAAAAATGAAGCTTAAAAATAAACACCCTCAGTGCTTGTACCAGCGTACTTAGCCAGTGTGAACACCTCTACAAAAACAGAAGTTTTGGCAGTTTGCTGGTCTGGAGCATTCAGTTAATACAGTGCACAGCAGGAAAATGTCAACTCATGAAAAGATTGTCAGCTTTTTTAAATGTTTTCCACTTGTGAAAAATCTGTCTTATAAGGTAATGGTAAGGTAATCTTGTTCATCTGAGCTTAAATTTAAATAATTTGAGAACTTGCTAAAGACTAGATGATTTTTAAAATGATTTCTTGATATGTAAAAACCATAGAACTGAAAGAGGTTGCGCTTTCTTTTTCATAAGACTGCGTATGAAATGATATTTAATTGTAGTGAATGATTCTGGAGATGTATGGGATGATTTTTTGAAATCCTATTAATAGTTTTATATATCATATTTAGCCCTTAATGGTGGTTATGGCATAGACCTTTCTGCAAAGACAAATGCATATAAAAAAAAAGTTTAGGCACAATCAGGAAGTGTATAGATATGAGCTTGCTAAACATACTTTATGTGTTTGTGTAAGGACAGATTAGTGTGGATTTTAGTTCCTGCACTGTGTGAAAGAGAAATATGGAAGTTCCAGTGATTAATATTCATTTTTTTTCACTTCTTTCTAGCAGCTGTTTATTTTCATGACAACTTTACCGTCCAAGGAGGAGTTAGATCCTATAACATGAACCAGGGACATTAATAAAGATGGATGCTTGGTTTTATATTCCTCAACACTGATGACTTTTGTTGTTGATATTTGCACATCCCCTAGGAAAACATACACCATATATTTCAGCACATCTTTGAGATGAACACTTGTATCGCAGCAAAAGGGAACCACTGACCCACTCCAAACTGTTTACTTAAATTAATCATCGCCCAGGCTGTAAAGTTTGTACTGCGAATACAGACTCGGACTGTTATTTCAGGCCCAGAATAAGAATGTGGAACATTAGAAAAAGGTTCCATTCATTAGTAGAAGTATTACTACCACTGCTGTAGTATTTCCAACATTACAGTACTCTAAAGAGATCACACTTGGAAAAAAAATACATTATTCACTATTGACTACATTTGCAACTCTCAATTATTTTGAATCTAAAATGTAATCAGTATTTCTAAATACTGAATGTAGCAGTTAATTTCGAATGGTTGAAGACGACATTTCAAATTCCAGATAAACTCAGCTCATGTTTTGCGCAATGATAAACAGATGATGAACTTTTCTGAATGCTGTACGGGTATGTAAATATGACATGAAAATTAGCATATTCATATGACTATGACAGCTAAATATTTAAAGGGAACATCCCAAATGGGAGGAATAATAGCCTTCAGCCTTCAGCTTTAAAAAAGGTGGTGAGTTAGAGCCAACTCACTACAAGTTGACAGCTCTGCATCTCTCTTCACCCGAGTGTCCAAGACATATGATCGCAACTCTGATGACACAATAACAAAATCGAACATCAACCTGCAACCTAGGGCATCCTGGTGCCAAGTGCGCATATGGACACCCTAATGTTCGATCAGTCAAATGCTGATATAAGTGATGCTAATTTAATCCACAATTCACAGATCAATATAGTTATGGCATTTTTATGTTGGGCACAATTAGCTTTGGAATTGTTTGTGGGACAGAAGCATAAGCATATAATCAAAGCATGGGCAAGTGTGATTTATGTGGGTTAAGACAACTTCAGCTCACACAGGAAGTTGATCCTGTTTTGTGATCAGCAAGCAACAAGGCACCTACTAGCCTCATGAAATGTATGCAAGTGGTTGCTGTGGAGCCTGCGTGTTAACTTTTTTTAAGGGAGGGCCAATTAAAGCTAATCAGAACACCCACAACAGTGGCAGTTAACAATGGTGTGAACACCAGGGCACTCAACAGAGCTCAGCTGGTGTTACTTGGCCTTGCAAGTGAGCAAATTCACTTCTGTTCATTTTCATCACCTACAGAAGGAGTACACATGAGATATTCTCATAGAAGCAGGTTTTAGCATTAATGTACAGACACTCACCAAAGATTACACAAACCTTTTGGACTGTCTTTCAGCCAAACTCAAAGAAACTTGACTAATTCATGTTTTGATATATATTTAATAGTATCACAGTAATAAATGGGGTTTGAGCCTATACTTCTTTTAATAATAAACAGCTACAATGCTAGAAAAATAATTTTGGATTAAATGTTGAGAAAGTTGAAAATATGATCGTATTAGTGTGGTGAAGCCATCAAGACACACGCCATTATAATGTCTGAACATATAATTTTTCTTTAGTTTTAACCTCATTATGAGCATATTCTCTGCTGTCTGAGACCATTTCAGGGCACAGACTGTGTTATACACACACGTCGTCAATGGTAGTGGTGAGTAGTGATGCTTTCCAGATTCTGACTGACTGCTGACACACCAGCAAACCAAGGCAGCCACACCTGCTCCTCCTCCCCGCCCCTCACACTCACACATAATCACGTAACCACAAACTCAGACCCTTTTTCTGTCACATGTGTACACTAATTTTTACACACATTGTGCTCACAGGCACACACCCAGGCACCCGTGTCAAACTGTGCCAGCTACACTGGAAATATGAAACACATTTTTAAGGCACCCACCATATCCTCAAGGAGAAATCCTATTTCAATGATTCTGAAAGAGGCGCAACAGTTGTGTTTTGTTTATCAGTAAGTGATACGATCACTCTAACTTTGAATCAATTCAAATACTACACAGCCAAGGCTGAAATAGGGGATCAGACACCATTTGAAAGAGTAGTGTTTCTAAAGGTAGACTGGGCGTGGGACTGTGTGTGAATACAATTATAATGCTATTATTGCAGAGGCAAGATAGCACAAGGCTTTCACTTTAGTAATTGAATCCAAGAGAGTAGCTAATTGGTTTTCAAATGAAGCATTAAGAAACCAAACCAAGGACTTGCAATTAAAAAGTGTGTCCAGTTGCTCTGACTGCAACGGTGGAGAAAAAGTCACCAAAAAGGAATGACAGTAAAGTGCCACATTGAAAGGACACTGTAATGAAAATGAAGCCTAACAATAAAAAAGATTATAATCTATTTGATACCGATGATAAGGGAAATCAGGGACAGCTAAGACAAACTAACTTAGTTCCTTAGCTTGTTTGCATTACTGCACAGAGAAAGCCAAGTAAAATTGACTGAACACCCCTCAGCATTCCAGCATTAAGACAGAAAAAAGAAGTCCATCTGTCCAGCAGTCTTTGGTGTAGCAACAATTGTGAGCTGCCTTTCACAAATCAAGTATGGCTGTGGCTCGCCAGGGCTTTTGATCCTAGCACAAGCATTTATAAACTCAGCAGCGTGTGTGGGCCACAGCCACAGCCTAGCTATACATGGACACACACACACACACACACAAACACACACACACACATATATATAAACAGCAACACATCCTACAG
>VUQH01020838.1:35336-48214 GCA_015106775.1 Etroplus canarensis | reverse complement strand
TTTGTAGTTTTTCCTGTCTTTGTACACATTGTTCTTCAGCATGCAAGGACAAACTAAAACACTTGCAGCTGTACAGGTACATCTCAAAAAATTAGAATATCATGAAAGAGTTCAATATTTTCTGTCACTCATTTCAGAAAGTGAAACCCATATACTATATAGATTCATTACACACAGAGTGAAATATTTCAAGCCTTTATTTCTTGAAATTTTGATGATTATGGCTTACAGATAATGAAAACCCAAAATTCAGTGTCTCAGAAAATTAGAATATTACATAAGATCAATTAAAAAAAGGATATTTTAAACAGAAATGTCAGGCTTCTGAAAAGTATGTTCATTTCTATGCACTCAATACGTGGTTGGGCCTCTGCATCAATGCGGGGTGGCATGGAGGCAATCAACCTGTGGCACAGCTCAAGTGTAATGGAAGCCCAGGCTGCTTTGATAGCAGCATTCAGGTCATTTGCATTGTGAGGTCTGTTGTCTCTCATCTTCCTCTTGACAATACCACAGAATCTATGGGGTTCAGGTCAGGCGAGTTTGCTGTCCAATCAAGCACAGTAACATCATGGTCATTGAACCAGCTTTTGGTACTTTTGGCAGTGCGGGCAAATGCCTTGCAAGGCCTGCTGGAAAATGAAATCGGGGACCTTGATTTCCAAATGAAATGCAAAATTTACTTTCATCTATGAAGAGGACTTTGGACCACTGAGCAACAGTCCAGTTCTTTTTCTCCACAGCTTCTGACGTCTCTGGTTCAGGAGTGACTTGACACAAGGAACGTGACTTTTGTAGCCCATGTCTAGGATTCATCTGTGCGTAGTGACGCCAGCCTCAGTCCACTCCTTGTGAAGCTCCCCCAAATTCTTGAATGGATTTTGCCTAACAAGCCTCTCAAGGCTTGGGTTTTCATTATCTGTAAGCCATAATCATCAAAATTTCAAGAAATAAAGGCTTGAAATATTTCTCTCTGTGTGTAATGAATCTATATATGGGTTTCCCTTTCTGAAATGAGTGACAAAAAAATCTTGAACTTTTTCACGATATTCTATTTTTTTGAGATGTATATGAACAAAAGTATTTTAATAACTGATTTGAGGTGTTTCATTCAGTCCCATTGCCAAAGGTGTATAAATTAAGCACCGAGCCAAGCAGTCTACCCTTACAAACAGTTGTGAGAGAATGGGTCCTTCTAAAGAGCTCAGTGTGTGCTACTGTAATAGGATGCCACAACTGCAACAAGTCAGTTGGTGTAATTTCTTCCCTTCTAGATATTTCTTGGACAACTCTAAGAGGCATTATTGCAAAGCAGATGTTTTTAGGAACCACAGCATCTTAGTGACAAAGTGGCAGACCACGTAAAATTACACAGCGGGATTGTGGAGTACAGAGGTACATGGCATGTAAAACACTCTGCTGACTGCAGAGTTCCAAAACTCCTCTGGCATTAACTTTAGCAAAAAAACTGTACGTGTTATGGGTTTCCATAGCCGAGCAGCTGCACTTAAGTTCCACAACACCAAGCATAAGAGGGAGTGATTTAAAGCATGCTGCTACTGGACTGTGGAGCAGTGGAAATGTGTTCTGTGAAGTCACAAATCACACTTCTCTACCAGTCTTACGAATGAGTCTGGATCTGGCAAATTCCAGGAGAATGTTATCTGCCTGACTGCACTGTACCAACCATAAAGTTTGGTGGAGGAGGGATAATGCTATGGGACTGTTTTTCTGGGGGTGGTCTGGGCCCCTTAGTTCAAGTGATGGGGAAAAAAAAAATGGTAAGATATTTTGGAAAATTAAATGCTTCCAACTTTGTGGGAACCGTTTGAGGAAGGCCCTTTCATGTTCCAGCATGACTGCATTCATAAAGGCATGATTGCTTTTTTGTGGAAGAACTAACCTGGCCCACACAGAGCCCTGACCTCAACCCTATTAAGCCAGACACTCTCATCCAACATCACTGACCTTACAAATGCTCTTCTGGATGAAAGGGCAAAAACGCCCACAGACTCCAATATCTGGTAGAAAGCCTTCCCAGAAGATCAGAAGCTGTTATAGCAGCAAAGGGGAGAGGACACTCCATATTGCCTATGGATTTAGAATAGGATACCATGGGATGACCTGCAGGTACAATGCGTTGGTGGCCTGACACTTTGGTCAATATAGTGTACATCACTTAGTTTTCATACAATAATTGAAGTAAGATATTAAAGATTCACTTAAAGTGTGCCCTGGGTGGTAGATACTACAGAACACAGTACATACAGATACAAGCAAATGGTACAAAGAAAGTTTCACCCTCAACAAAACAGAAATATGAAAAGCATGTTTTCACTGATAGGCTTCACTGCCACCTTGTGGCTAATATGAAGTATTGCAAAACATCCAAGCCCTATTTTTTTTTTCTTCCCCCCACAGATGAACCCACTACAAGCTTGAAAATGAAGAGGCTGCAAACAATGAATGTTTTCAGTATTTTAATGCAAACATGACAAATTCTGTATAGAAAACACTGATCATGTGTGTACAACTAATTTAAATATCTGATAAAACAGAAGCAAAAACAAAAGCCATATAACTCGTCAGAAAAATATTGAGATACTTTCAGATGAACAAGCTAATATTTTTGAAGCAGTGGAACCAACAGGCTCACAAAGACAACGTTTCTTAAACAACACATAACATGTATTTAAACGGATATGGCAGCAGTCTAGCATTTAACAAACACGTTGCATGTACAAGATAGCTTTATAATTAGGGGCAGTCAGACTTTGTGTTTTCACTGACAATTAATTACAAGAATAAAATGTACCTTCGGCTGCAAGCTTGAATTCTCCCCAAGGGGTTGTCACAAGGCATTAATCCACATTTGTAATTTGACAGAGGTTTTACATCGGATGCCGTTCCTGACGCAACCCTCCATGGTGAGAGGGGCTTGTGTCCCCACCTGAAACTGAACCAGGGATCTTTTGCTTGTAAGGTGACTGTGTAAACCACTACACTATAGGGACACTGCAATCAATTAAGAGAATATAAGTTAATAAGTTTTTTCCCTTCGATTTTTTTTTAATCAATTAGCTATGCATACTAGCACTTAACATTTTCTTGCTTCTTTTTCACAGACTAACATATGAAGAACTTGCTCTTAGCTTGGTATAGTAATCAGTGCAGGTTACTTTATGTATCTAAACTGTAATCTGAAACACATTGAGGTAAAATAATTAGCTACACACTGGTAAACACTGCAAACGGGTTACCACACAGAACACAAATATTATATTATCAGAGTTTAAGACTTCCACAATTGTACAGTTTATCCACATGCAGCACCAGTAAGAGAACAATAATATGGAATGACATTACTCTCCAATTCAGCAGAAAGATAATTATTACCATATTTATACTGTATATTTACGTAAGAGATGGTTTTTATTTAACCAAAACTTTGTGTAGGAATGTAAGGAAAACAAACAGACTTCTGCCGGACGTGATCATAGCTTCAGTGAGTTGACCTCTATGATCTGCTGCAGGATGTTGTCTACATCAGCGGTCTCCAGACTGATGCCAGTCAGGTCCAGCTGGGGCAGGAGGGCCGTGAGAAGCACTACCACGTTGTTACGGATGTCACGCAGATTCTCCTGCACAGATCTAAGCGTACAACAGAAGGATCACTAAAGTTAGAAAGCTGAACAGTTCAGAGTTCACATCCATTTAGTCAGATGGAACTCCTTCTGGGAGAACTTGACTTTTCTACACTGTGTATAAAAATGCATGACTGAAATGTTTGTGTTTTTTTTTCCTCCTTTAAATTGTTTTGCTTTTTCATGGCTAGAAAATCTGACTTACAGCGCAGTAAGTCAAAGTTTGGACTGAGTCATTTGTTTATGTACACTTACTTTGGGTAAGTGAAATTATTATATTAACTTTTAAGCAATGACGTGAATTTTAACGCTATGAACTACTAAAATCTTTCCATAAGAGTACCTAAATTATTATCCTTCTTTTAGCTGCTTCCTTAAGGGGTCGACACAGCAGATCATCTGCCTGCAGCTCTTGCATTTTCCTCTGTCACACCAACCCTCTGGATGTCCTCCTTCACTAAATCCATGAACTTTCTCTGTTGTCTTCCTCTTCTCCTCCTGCCTGGCAGCTCTTTAACATCCTTTGTCCAATATATCCACTGTCCCTCCTCTGAACATGTCCAAACCATCTCAACCTTGCCTCTCTGCCACTTTTTTGCCAAACTGCTCAACCTGAGCTGTCCCTCTGATGTAGTTATTTCTAATCCTGTCCATCCTGGTCACTCCCAGCAAAAAAAAAAAGTTGTGTATGTTTGCAAAATACAATGAAGTTGGTCAGTGAAACAATTGAGGATCTTTTCTTTTTACTTTTGTCAGTTAAAAAAGGTTTGCGTGAAAGATCACAGATTTGAGTTTTTGTTGGATTTTGGAAAATATCCCAAATTTTTTAGAAATGGGGTTTGTGCGTGCCTGAAGGATGAGTGTTAAAAAAAAACCCCAACTCAACGTTAAATGTATTTCTGAAGAAGAAAAAAAGTTGACTGAATGTGACGAGCAGGATAGTTCTTCAGTCTGAGTGTGGGTGCCTTTTCTGAGCCATGTAAAAAAAGCTCTCATGATGTGGGCATGACTGCGCTGTTGCCGGCGTGTGTCCTTGTTTTAGTCCACCGCAGTATCACAACACATGCCTCTTCTTTCATGTGCAGGGGAAGTTTTGAGGGTTCTCAGCAAATCTCTTTTTATGCATTTCGATTTGATACTTCCCCTTTTTTCTGTTTGTCATTTTGCCAGTTTCCTTTAGGCTGTAGTTTACGTTACTGCTCAGACTTGGCAGCAGAGTTAACCGTTATCACTTCACTGTGTTTGATAGTGTCACTGGAAAACACACAAATAGTCTTATGTAAAGAGCAGCAATTTTAGCTGAGTGTAAATGAAGCAGCATGCTCTAATGACGGCAGATTGTTTGCTATGAGGTGGTGTCGTGCTTTATTTTTTGCCAGTCCCAGCATACAGACCTACAAACACAAACAAGATTGGTTCTCGTGCACTGTATGCAATCATTTATGCTGTTTTTATTTGTCACAAATACTGGCATTGCCCTGCTATTTTTGACCATGTAACTGGTAAAAAATGTCTAAGCTGGAAAAGCAAAACTGGTTTTGCTTTGTCAGTTAATTCTGTCACAAAGCTTGTGTACCTCAAGCTATTGCTTAATGAAACCCAGATTTTAACACAGATTTTTAGGACCAGTTTCCTGCTGTTAGAGGAGTTACTCTTTGCATCGGGGGCTTTCCTTTAGGATCACTTCTTTTTCTGAGTGCATCTTTATATAGAACCAAAGTTATTTCTGCTCCACTCTTTCACGTCTACTTCCCCTGTAAGCCCCGTCAAAAAAAAAAAAACCCACCTGGTTTCCACCACAGCCTACAGCTGCTTTCAGAGTAGGTGGTAAATTTGTCTGAATTCTGAACTTGAGCCTCATTAAAAATCTACGCTGCGAATCATGAAGCATTAAGAAGAGCTCAGGCTCCAGGGAACATTTGAGTGTCCACCTTTTGAGAGCGTGCATGGCTGGCATCTGAATCGCACGCTCAACAACTGTCTGACTGTTTGGCCTGCAAATAAGCAGGGCCACCTGAGAGCCACAAACACTGGAATCAGTAAGTTGCGCTCTACTGGCTGGGTAGAAGTCAGAGCAATGTTTGTTTGGATCTTTTTTTTTTTGTAAATTCTTTTCGTTAGAAAACACAAGGACTGCATTTTTTTTTTCCAGTTAATTATTCACACTAATATTCTAAAATTTCTAAAGAAGTGGGGTTTTACTTGCTTCAGCCCTTTTCAGGAATTGATATATAATATTGCTGGCTAATCATTCTGTTAAACTGAAGGCGTTCGAGGTCAGATTTACATTATTGTTGCTCATCGTTTCAGTTCCATGATGCTGACAGGTTGAGCCGCAGTGCTTTATGTTTTCTACTTTGTGAGAGATTTTACTTGCTAGAGACTCGAGGTGGGAAGCACCAGAGACCCCAGGATATCACAAGATTTAACTCACGATATGATATTGCGATTTTAAACATTTTGCGATATGCTGACTACTATACTGCGGTACATTATGATTTACCACCCTTTTTTTTTTTTTTTCCCACATGCAAATGACGTCCCCAGACGTGAGCTGTCGCTCCCTGTTTTATCTAATAAGATCAATGTCTCAGTTTGTTTCTCCCACTTCAGTTTTATTGCTAGAAAATGGGATCATCAAACAGACAGACTCACCGACACCATCATGAAAACCTGTCATAAGTGACAAAAAACTTTTTGTACTAAAGTCTTGTTCAGTCTGACTGAATGCAAATGTGTGGTAGAGCTGGGCTATCTAACGATAATTATAGAGAGAGCTTTTGCTCGGTAGAGATTTAAGACATGGATATAACGTGGATAAAACTCATGCCGTTCATGTTTTAACAGAAAACATGAAAAGCCAGTCATAATGAGAATAGCACCGCTCAAACAATCATGTGGCTGGAAAGGAGCTACAGCTATGTAAGTGGAACGTAGGCTAACAGCAGGGCAGGTGCTAATGTTTGAGCTACTGCAGCCACATGTCATGTTCAACTTCAGACAATAAATAATCAAGCCAAAATACGCCTCTTATCTTCATATCTCACCTCAGTGAGAGTAAAATGGAATAAAATGAGTAAAATGGAAACTTTAAGCTTGACAGAAATGATTTGATCTGTATCAAAACTTACGTTGATACCGACCAATATTAAAAAAAAAATCATGATATGAATTTATCCCACATCGCCTAACTCTAATGTGTGGTAAACGGTGCCATTACGTGCATTTTGAACAGCGCAACCTGTATAACAAAACTTCTGCAATTGAACAGTTTGAAAATCTATGTAGAATACTTAGGTGGACTAAAATAAACACAAAAGTTGATTTTATTATTCTAGTACTAATGTTCAGTTTGTATTTGCAGCTTTGATAATAGAATATCAACAGTTGGTATCCCTGTATTGATACGATGTTATCACGCAAAATATTGCGATACAATGTTGTAACGAGTCCGCCCCGGCCCATCCCACCTCCACCTCCACCTCTACCAGCACCACCACTCTAATGTGTTTTCTTGCTAAAGGAGCTACATTTACCACAGATCACCACAGGAACTCATTCCTCCCTGTGACACCTTGACTTGTTTCTTTCTATCGCCATATTTTGTGTATGTAGTGTTTAACTTTGGAGTTACTTATGTTACATACAGAAATGTATACATATATGTTTTTATGTTTTAATCTTGATTTTCTGCCTTTCACATTTATATTTATATAAATATCTAACTGAGCATCTGTGGAAAACCTAAGTACAACCTTGCTGCTTCCATTGCAGTTAAGAGGGTAAATGGCAGCCAGGTGCTGCTGTTCAAATACATTTGATTAGTTGATCATCGGCGAGTGTGACCACCTCTATAAAAGTAGAGGTTTTGGCAGTGTTCAGGCGTAAGTAATTTCCCTCCGGGGATCAATAAAGGATTCTGATTCTGATTAACACAATGCCCAGTTTTCCATGATTGGAAGTCCCAATAAAGTCACTACAAGGTTGAACTGTGCAATGCTCAAAAAAATTGCACCAAACCAAGAGCTACTGTACACCTGAGACTCTACAGGCCTCAGTTGGCATGTTAAAGCTCATGACAGTGCAGTCAGAAAAAGACTGAACAGTGTGGTCTCTTTGGAAGGGTGGCCAACAGAAAGCCTCTTCTCTCTCAAAAGAACATGGCAGCATGGCTTAGGTTTGACAAGTTGCATCTGAACAAACCACAAGACTTCTGGACCAAAGTCCTTTGGACAGACCAGGGCAGCTGTGGCTGAGGAGGTAGAGCGGGTCATCTCCCAACACAAAGGTTGGCAGTTCGATTCCGAAGCGCCTTTGGCCAACCCCGACTCGCTTCTGATGCATCCATCAGAGTGTGGCTGTGTGCTTGGTAGTTAAATATGCTTAACAGCATAGAACAAATCTGTATGAATATTTGGGTGAATGAGGCTTGTAATGAAAAGCGCTTAGTCCATTTACCATTTACGAGAAAGTGGGGATTGTGGGCTGTATTGCACAGTGCCATGTTTAGCTCATAAACGCCTCATACCCACCGTTAAACGTGGTGGTGGTGGTGATCGTTTGACCTTGTTTTGCAGCCACACAACCTGGGCACCTTTTGCAGTCATTATTCTAGTCACGTGAGGTCGTCTGTCTCACAGCTAAACTTCAGCTCAATCTGGGTCATGCAGCCATTAATCCCGAGCACACCAGCAATTCTACAACAGAATTGCTGAAAAAAAGGAAAACAAATTAAGGTGTTGCAATGGCCCAGTCAAAGCCCAGACCTGACTGAAAAACTGTAATGAGTCTTTAAGAGAGCTCTGCATAAACAAGTGCTTGCAAACGTCAGTGAGCTGAAGCAACGGTGTAAAGAAGACTGGGCCAGAATTCCTCCACCACAATATGAGAGACTGATGGTCATACTGCTAAAGATGGTTCTACAAGCTGCTGAATCATGGGGTGTACTTAGTTTTTCACATGACTGTAACAGCCTCAGAATAAAGACGTCTCTTAAAAGCTGGAAGCAAAAAAAAAATTGAGTTCAACTCATGTTAACATTGATTTAAAAACTCTGTTTAAAATCATTACTGGTGAATCCTGTTAATATGACCAACTCAGACTTAAAGGCTGAAACATAAAGATGTATTTTCTGAACATATTAGTCTCCTATATATGAATTCTATAAGTAAATGAGAAAACAGATCATAGCACATGGAAAGTGTGTTTTGAGAGGTCTGTGTGGTCTGTAAACGCACATGAACTGTGTCTTTCGACCATCGTTGGGCCTGAAATGTTTCACCGCCTTACACGCAGACTGTTTAACACAGATTTTTTTTTATTCATAAAGGAGCAGCTTCAGGGCTTCTGTGAGATTCTAGTTCAGGCAGTGGGGGATCCTCAGACACATGAAGAACTGGTGTCACATTCTCCAAAGCTGTCATTTCTTTTCGTGAACCGAGTGACTCAAAATGCAGGCGGTACGCACGCAGGCGCAGTCTTAATCTTGTTTATGCTTATCCATTAATATGACGCCGTGCATTTAACTTGAGCAGAGTTGATGGCGAAATGTCAGAAGGTGACGAGGATGCCATACAGACTTGGAAGCTGACAAGAAAAGGCAGGCACGTCTGAATAGAAATCGTATAAACAGTTGAAATATTAAGAAAATTGAATCATGGGTTTGGATCAAAATTTTAAAATGTGTTGCATCAATAGGATATTTGATTTCAGAGCTGTGGGACGGTCCTGCCCACCCCTCTCTCTTTGGTGAAGCTCAGGACAGTTTTCTTGGTGCATGGGAGCCCTCTTCTGGCTCTGAGACACTACTACAGCAGATAAAACACACTGAGTGGTACAAAATGCAAAAATACTGGGTTTCCCCACTTGACAGTCACATTTGTGATTATCAGTAAGCATGCCTCTGCACATATTTCAGTTTTGTTTGTTTTTTTATCATCTGTTCTTTTTGTTTCTTACCCAGTCAGCAGATTGGAGGAGAGAGAAGCAGAGCTGAAGAAAGAGTACAATGCCCTTCATCAGAGACATACTGAGGTAAGTGTGTGAGGACATGTTTGCACAGGTGCTTACACACTTATGCACGGTGGGGTGTGGGGAAATGTTCACAACACAAATCAGTAATATCATTTTTTTACAAATTGATGATGATTAAAAAGCAAAAAGCATCCATATGTTTTCCGTATCCTTTGATCTCTGTTAACTGTGTAACAGTACCTTATGTGCTGCCCCGATCAGAGGCCATGTTATCTGATTATGTTTCCATTTTTAAACAATGACGCAAAAATCTGGAGGCTGTCCATCATCATAACAGATTGATTGTGTGATTCATGGTGATCATTTAATAATTCAGCACTCTCAGCAGTGCTTGCAGCGTTGTGTGTCTCTTTCTCTTTGTGTGTCTATACACTATAGAATCCTCTAAGGGTTTTTGGGTTTAATTTTTGATTTAATGTGAATTACATGTCATTTATTAATTTGTTCCATGTTTTGGACAGTCAGGTGAAGAGAGGAGCTAAGCTGTCAACTAATCACCACCTGGTGGTGAGTTGGATCAGGTGACGGGGGGGAGGATTCTGGACAGGCCTGCCCGAGTGTCTGGCAGAGGCGCTGGTCCACAAGACAATGAGTTTCCTCCTGTCCCAGAGTCTGAATGGACCATGTTCCCCATCTCCATTACTGAGGGAACTGTGTGGAGGTGTGGTCCTAAGGTTGTCATTGCCTGTCATGGCAGCAGCTCCTGAACCAGATTGTGGGAACCGTAGGTCAAGGGAACTGTTAAATTGGAGGAGTCCTGTCAAGCTTGGTTAACTTATGGGGCTGCAGAGGCAGCTGACAGGTACTGGCAGGCCAAGCAGAATGTGACTCTTGCAGTAGTAGGTGTGGGAGGAATTCAGTAAGGCCATGGAGCAAGACTTTCAGTTGACCTTGAGGCATTTCTGCCTTTTGTAGTTCAGGGAGTCTGGGGATGAGGGGTATGATGGTCACCGAGGTATTTAGTTGCAGGGGCCCTGACGCTGAGTTCCTGAATGCTCTGGATGTTGTGGAGCTGTCTTGGTTGACATGAGTTGTCATGCTCTGCCAGAGCTGTCCTTGTCTTTTCTGTGCTGTCCTGTTGTAGACAGCATGCCTTGGCAGCAAGGGGTTTCTGGTTCCTTGTTCTTAGGATCACCTGTCCGTTTTGTGGATGATGTGGTTCGGTTGGTATCATCAGACACCTCCAGCATGCACTGGACTGGTTTTCCAAATACAGAGGAAATGCCAAACATGTAATTACTGAACCATTAGTAACTTAATTTTTCCATTTTAGTGTAGACCTTCAAGAAAGTGTGAGGTTGAGGAAAGGGAGAAAAGAGAGTTCAGAGCTGGCCTGTAAGTTAAGAAATATTGGCTGAATTGAACGGAAGCAGGCCAGAGCAGCGATTAAAGCATGAGGGATCTGACCGTGAATTACACGTCTGGTGAGTCTTTGGTCTGTTGCTGCCTGTTATTCATAATGTATCACTAACACATGTCTCAGTGTCCAAACAAACCTCTGAGGCCTCTTCAGCCAACTGCTGATCTGAATAATGCTGAATAGAGATGAAAGGCTAACGAAGGCTGTCAACCTACACGCTGTTGCTACAGCTGCATCTTTCTTTGTGAGCCTGACTGTCACGGCTGTGTTGGACACGCTGCACAGATTGCTGGGGGAGTCTTTAGTACTTAAAAATATATTTGATTCAGTGTACCTTCAGCTGCTCCCTTCTGTTCTCCCCAAGGGGTCACCACTGCGTATCAGTGTAATTTATATAAATGCGATCATTTTATTTATGCTAATTCCATGATGTTTTTTTTGCTGTATGCCTTCCAGATGATCCACAACTACATGGAACATCTGGAGCGGACTAAACACCAGCATGCAATGATGGCAGCAGAACCCTCAGATACAGCAACATCAACCAGAACACGGTTAGAAAACCATACTAGTATTTTTGCCCTATTTAATAGTGTTCTATTTCCCATAGACTGTATATATGGGCACATGACATCAACCATTGGTTTGTTGACATGTATTTTTTGCGTTCTAAGATTTCTTGAGCCAGAATGACCATGTTTAGGCAGGAAAGTAGAATACCATGGTATCAAAAACTGTGCGGTTGCATTAGAAAGACAGACACCACCTAATTAGAGCTAAGTAACAAGTAAATGAAATACAAGACTTTTGCAATTAAAACCTGCAGCTCAGGTGACTGAAAACATCACAAGTGTGATCAAGAGGTCTGGCTTCACTACCGATAACTCAAGGTGGCTCCTAAAAGCTTTCATAAAATGTAATCAGTTGAGCTATAGAAAAATACTCACCCCTTTACAGTGGCTATGAAAGGGGCTGTAGAGGCCACAGTTGGGTTTTTTTAAACAAGGTTCTAAACGTGACTGTTTCTGCTGCAAAGTCTGGCGTTTAAATTCCAAGTCTATGGGAATTGACTCGCGTTTGGAAGCAGTGTCGTGGAAGTGCAATTTTTGGCCTTTCTACATGTAAATGTAGATGATGTATAAAAGACGTTTTTACCCCTAACGGGGACCATAATTTGCACAGTTATCATTTTGTATTCAATATAACTGAAAATCTGTCAGAAAGGTCCACTGAGCCATGAGCTCAAAGGGGCAAAGGCTGCAAGAATCGTCCAGCTGCTGGCCTTTAGAAGGAGCTCAGGTTTAAAATGCTTCTACATTTGTTTGACTTTTCAAACCTGAAAGCTTTGTCCATATGCAGTCTGTCGTGTGCATTCTTCTTTAGTATGTCAGAAGCAGTTTTAGAAGATGAGAGCCACTTAACCGTTAACACCATTGGAGGTGTTTTAAATTCCCTAGCTGAAAGCCTTCCAAGGAGCAGTTTTCCAGTTCACTGCTTTCATATCTTATCTAGGGTTAAAAGTCGCTACTCGTATTAAACCTCCTCACTAAGCTATGATCCGCTGCTTAAAAAGGCAGAGGGGGATCTGGACATGGTGGGCGAGTGAAGTGTATTAAGGTGAACGTTCTACCCAAACTCCTTTATTTGTTTCAAACACTCCCCATATTTATACATAAAGTCCTTAAAGAACCTGCAAGAGAGAGTTTCTTCTTTGATATGGAGAAAGAAATCTCCTAGAATTACAATTAAAACCCTTTATAACATGCCCCAGTGTGGAGGGTTTTTAACCTCCCAACCACTCACTTTCAAAAAAAAAAAAAAAAAAAATACACGTGCACAAA
>VUQH01020838.1:16003-27703 GCA_015106775.1 Etroplus canarensis | reverse complement strand
TTTTGGTTGTTTTTTTGGTGGTTTTTGGGGTTTTTTTTGGTTTTTGTTTTTTTTTTTTTTTTTTTTTTTTTTTATAAGCCAACCCTGATTTGTACTTCTGCACGACCTTTTCCCTGACCTGTTTAGAGACCTCCTTGGTTTTCATGCTCAGTGGTGCCTCCTGTGCTACGTTCACACTGCAGGCAAAAGTGGCCCAAATCTGACTCCCCAAAAAATTGGAGTTGAGCATTAAGACCTGCAGTGTGAACGTAGCCCTGATTAGTGGTGTTGCAGAGTCTGGGGCCTTTCAGAACAGATATGTGTGTGTGTGTGTGTGTGTGTGTGTATGTATATATTTAGCTCACGTGACACTGGGATTGCACACAGTTGGACAATATTTAACAAATTATGTGACTCCTGAAGGTAAGTGGTAGCATTAGACCTTATCTAGGGGCTTCGTAGCAAAAGGGGCGAATACATACGCACCCACCACTTCACTTTAAAAAAAAAAAAAAAAATTATTAGATATTTTAAATATGTTTTTTTTTTCCATTTCACTGCAACAATGCGTGCTATTTTGTTTAGGTTCATTACGTAAAATAAAAAATCCATTTAAATTATAGGTGCTAACACAGAAAAATAGGAAAAAGGCTAAGGGGGGGTGAATACTTTTGCAAGCCTCTGTACAACAAAGCGCTGGGATTTGAAAAACGTTTATTTTTTGTCCGTTTTTCATCCTCTTTAATCACTGGTAGTGAGCTAGTGGGCGTCATGTGGCAAAAGAGAGGCTCAAAAACTTGTATATACAGGAGATCACAATGACCGACTCGTAGAAATACACAAAGGAGGAGCTACTTCATCTAAGTCTTGTGTTTCAGTGACCGGTGGGCCAGTCTCTCGAAACCTCCTTCCCGCTTTCTTTCACAGTTGTTCCCTTTACTTTTGAGTCATTCCTCCCTCTGTCTCTTTCTCTCTCCAGGAAGGAGCGTCCAATCTCCATGGGCCTGTTCCAGCTTCCTGCAACTGATGGCCTGACCCCTGACATCCACAGAGAACCCGTGGATACTCCAGCTGAACCATGGAGATTCAACAACCTTAGCCATCCACGGTCCAACACCAGCCTAAAGGTACGACGCGAGCAGGTCCTGTTTTGAAGCCTCAGTTCGTTCAAAAGAGAGGCTTGTCTTCATATCAGCAGCTCTGAAGTGTAAAGTTACCGAGCTTCCCACGGATCAGAGAGGTGACATCATCTCGAATTCACTTAAGAGTTTGTGGAAACAAAATGTAAAACAGCCGGTGCCAGCAAACCCCAAAGAGAGAGTACATTTCTACCCAGAGAAAAAGGATTGTTCAGTGTGTCCAGAATGTTTAGCAGCCTGTGTGTGTTTGTGTGTGCGTGTGATGGGGTGGCTTGGAGCCCAGGAAGCAGTAGAAGTGGTACCATTCGGGGGCCTGCCTTTAACCTAAGGGGAGGGTGGAAAGGACACAGTGTCTTCACATTGTTGCTGTTGGAAACCGTGCTTCCAGCGAGGCTCCGTCATGAATATTAATGAGCATCTAATAAGTATTCATTTGCAGTTATTACACTCGTCCAGGGGCAAAGGGAGATTGTAAGAGTGCGGAAGTGAAATGGGTTGACTTTTGGTAACCGGAATTTTGAATCCCAGTGCATCTTTTTTTAAACTCTGCTTCTACACATCGACACACACTTCACCCTCAGTCCACATGCACAGCAGCGCCTTTGTGTTTGTCCTCTGACTTGACATTTTGAGAAGATTTACAGTTGAGTGATCGCGTCCTCCCACTATGTTCAGCAGCGCCTAAGTGCGCGTGTGTGTGTGTGTATTTGCGTGCAAATGTATTTTGGAGACTTTGGGCGGGGCGGGGCGGGGGGGGGGCACTGTCAACAGTTGAGCGATGCTCTCCCCCAATTGGCTGCACAGTGCTACTATGGCAACAATAGAGTGACGCCAGCCTGCTGACTAGCGACGTGAAAGGAAATACTCCCGCTGGTGCCGAGATGGCAGAATAGGTGGATTCAGGGAGGGAACACATTAGAGAGAACACTAGTGTGGATACTGTTTGATTCTATGACTGTGGAAGCGTTAAAGTGTCTTCAGTGATCCCTGTGTGTCTTATCAAGGTGACTGAGGGATCTGTATGGATGGTGTTCTCGTCCTGATTGATTCTTCTCCATCAGCACTGCGCTATTTATAGGAGAGAGGTCCCTGGCGTTAGCAGATCAAAACAATGCAGGGTTGGAAACTCTAAATGCCACCATGAGCTGCTAAGTGCTCATGAAACTTTATAGTATTAGATTGGTACTGTAAAGGCCAATTCAGTTTTGATTCGTTTCCACAGAGCGCCTCCAGCAAGCAGCCCACCCTCTGTGCCAAAGGAAGCCATAAATAGGACTCTCTGCTAAGTTTGATAAGAGAGTTCAGGCTTTTCCCACACTTAGGCTTTATTTTCCTGGACAAATTTAGATGAGTTTTATTGAAAAGCTAATATCCTGCTCTAAGACACAATTCATATGATAACTACCCCTGTTTGCTGTTCTGTTTTGGGGCTTTCAAGCCTCCTTAGAGTGGTTTGACATTAGTTTGTCCAGTGTAAGTGATTAACTTTTAATCTTCCTCAGTTCGAGGAACTGTTTTCTCCAATCACAGTGGAAGGTAAAAGTTCACAGGAGAATTTTCCCGGTCAGGATGCTGATCAGGATCAGGTAGACACTACAGCCTGCACACCCACCTGACTAACATGGCTCTGTGCTCTGTCACAGCTGTGGTGCAAGGTTTGCTGTGTTTTATATTAACTTGTGATAATATACTGAAAATACCTCAAATACATGTGAAATGCATGATGCTTGCCTAGCAGTGGAATGTTTTTTGCAGTCTTACAAAGCTCAGTGGCTCTTAGTGTCTCATAATGAATAAGTGTCTGTTAAAAAAAAAACTAGATCGTATAGGGACACTGGCTTTTTAGGTTAATGAAACTGCATAGCCCACCCAATATAAAATTCATTAGATAACTTTTTAAATTATTTTTGAGCTGATTTTATTTTAAAAAAATTCTCTCTATATTCATTTTTAAATCTCGCGTGCCCCCAGGTGTGCGCGTAACCCCATTAGAGAACCACTGCACTGGAGGACCTGAGTTAGGGACTACTCTCGCTGGGTAACCAGCTGCTATCACTTTGTGTTTTATGTTGTATTTTGGTTTGTGTTGTGTGTCTGTGGGGTTCAGCTGCATGGTAAGGGGCACCCATTCTGACATCATACCTAATATTCTGTTTAGAGAGAGAAATATGTGTTCTTTTCTGATTATGTAGTATTTTTAACTTTAATTGAATTATGGCCTTTTTTAAAAAATAAGCTTGGCTTTGGTTTTTGGTATGCAGTGAGCTGCACATAACCGACCTCTTACAGCTGATGATAAGGGAAGTATACTGATCACAGTTTTGTCTCTTCCCTCTCACTCTCCACCTTCAGGATGAATTGGCCCATTTAAACCGTGGAAGCTCCAAGTCCAACACTCAGACCAACCAGGGAAGTGTCTCCAAAAGTGGAACTCCTGTGTCTTTACAGGATGGAGGGTCCAAATCCAACGCTTCCATGTCCTCTCAGGGTGGTACCTCTAAATCAAGCACCCCCACATCCACGTACAGCAGCAATTCTCAGTCCAACACGCCGCTGTCTCCTCACGATGACGGGTCTGCTGGCATGAGTCCCATGTCTAGTCTCGGGCGAGAATCTGCCTCTGATGTCGCCATGGAGTCTGTGGACACACCCCCACGGGAACAAAAAGGTTCTGAGGGTCTCAACAAGAACCTGGACTGGAACAGTGGAAAGCCAGAAAGCAGCAAGAACATTGAAGCAGTGCAGGAAGGACAGCAGGGGGGTCAGGAGTCTGCTACTGTACTTCTCAAAAGTGATGGTCAGTACTGCAGGTGCCCTGCTTCTCTGTCATGTTAACATGACGGCACTGGCTTATAATTGCTCTCAATAACTGTACCTGTCGTAAACCCAGAGTCTGTGCTGTTTTAGATGGAGCAGACAGCCTGGAGAAGTCTGAGGTGCAGGCTATCATAGAGTCCACCCCTGAACTGGACATGGACCTCGCTGGCTGCGGAGCAACAAGGTACACGACTGACTAAAGACCGCAGCCATTAGTTACTTTCATCACTGATTGATCTGCAGATTTTCTTTATGATCGATTGATTTGTGCTTTTACAGAACTATAAACGGAAATACAGTTTAGTATAGCCAAAGATAATATCTTTAAATGGTTTAATTAGAGCAGCCAGCAGTCTAAACTGCAGATGTTTATCATAGACATTGTCATATATGCTACATTTGATAAAACAATGGAAACGATTGTATTTGCCCTTACTCATTTAATTTAAATTTTTATCTACATTATACATTGGTTTTATTCAAAGCCTAGGCTCCAATTTACCTATCTTATGTCAGTTAGATGGTGCTAAGACAGCTTCAAGCCCACTGGTGTCTGAGTTTGTGCATCAAAAAAAATGGTACAAAATTTATAGGAAGATATATAATTCAAGTCAAAAGCTCTGCGGCAGTTACTGAATGAACTTTGTAATGAGATTGTTCTCACGATCAAAGGTGAAATCTGACTCTCATCCACGAAAAAGTTTTTCGTTTCCTAAATTGGTCAGGCAATGGAAACACAGCCAGGATAAATGGCTCTCTTGATGATATTTTCTCCCTTTCCTCTCTGTGCCCTGCCTGTTCATCCAGCACACCGGCTAAAGGCGGCATAGAGAATCCGGCATTTGACCGCAACACCGACTCTCTGTTTGAGGAGCTGTCTTCAGCAGGAAATGACCTCATAGGGGACGTTGATGAGGGAGCCGACCTGCTAGGTAAGAGGCCTCGTTCTGCCACGACGCGCAACGTAGCCGCAGTCTTTAATTTTTCCAACCAATTTTACCCTCTTCTCGTATTCTCTGAATTGTTTTTTTCTTTGGCTGTCGGGCATTATCGGCTTTACAGATGAGTTTTCTGGTGTGTATCAGTGGATTTCCCACTAGATCTTTTAACCAGCTCCTTGTTTTCTTCACTTGTTTCCCTGATTATCTGTACAATGCGTTCCCTCTGTGACCTTTGGTTTCTGGATATCCAGAATAAGTTTTAGTGGTGCTGCCATGCTGTGAAGTCATAAACTAGACGTGTTCAGATGAGACCATTAAACCTACTCGCAAATTCTCATAAAGCTCTTTCTGATCACCCTTTGCATGACTCTCAGACTACAACTTTCTAGGTAAGACTGAGGGAGTTATGTCAGTGTGTAAGGTAGACGTACATGTTACAAGATACTTTTTGCTGCTTTGAATTTACATTCTGGATGATCACTTTTAGGTATGGGTCGTGAAGTTGAGCACCTTATCCATGAGAACACCCAGCTGCTGGAGACCAAGTGAGTACTGACTGGAACTACTACAGAGCCACCTTTCACCTTCGCGCACATGCAAAAAGCCAGCATTTCATAAGCAGGGCAAGTTAGTGTGACGCAATTGCAAACAAACACCACTAGGAGAGATCTGACAGTATGCCAATTCACAACACAGCCATTTTATTTCAATAATGACCTGTGCAATCTGCCAGGAGCAGAACAAGTATTCTACTACAAACATGTATGGCTTGTTACTTGTGACAAACAATACAGTAAATGTGGGTTTGATGCATGTGGCCTCTGTGGTAAAAGCGTGGCAAATCAGGCCAGGAAGAGCAATGTGGTTTGACGCTAGAGTGAGAGGGACTGCGTGGAAGCGTGGGATGTACTCAAGAGTAGAGCCGCTTTATTACAAACGGAACTGCTATGTAGACCTGGAATCTGTGTCAGCTGGATTGTAAAAATAACCCAGAACATTATTTTCCTTCAGATCCACGTTTAAAGTTACTGCTGCTGCACCATCTCTCTCATTTTTGCGAGCATGCCATGAGGCTGCAGCTATTTATTAAAGTTAGAGGAACAAATCTGATGCACAGCCAGCTGTGGGCAACAAACACAGCATTGGTAGAACTACTAATGCTTTTGCACTAATGTGCTAAAATTAAATTGATATTTGGAGAGCTCTGCGTGTGTGCAGGCTAAAGACACAGGCTTTTAGGCTTTCGTGCTCTGCCTTTTTTTAAAATTATGGACCTATTTCTGTGCAGAGAAATTAATTTTTGAAAATGAAACTATGCAAACGGCTCAGCTCAATGTGAAAAGTAATTTCACCATGTGTATTACATCCTTGACTTGCATGAGTTTTTTTTGTTGAATTCTGTAGCGCTCCTCTAGACCAAGTCAGTCTCAAAGCGCTTCATAATAAAATACTCAAAAACAAGATGACGCAGAGCTGCTGCATAATTAAAGGGATCAAATAGCATGATAATGCAGCCATATAAAAGAATCAGCTAACAATAATAAAATAGGAAAACTAACTAACATTAGATAAAAGCCTGTCTAAAAAGATGAGATTTCATCTGCTTTTTTAAAAGAAGCAACCTAAAGGTGAGTGGTAAGTGGTCACAGTTTTAGAGCTAGTGAAGAGCACACCCTTTGGTTAATCTGAAAACCTGAGAGCCCAACCTGTAATATATGGGCAAAGCAGCTCAGTATTGTAACTAGGAGCTCCACCGTGTAGTTGGAGGTATGAAGAGTGATCTTAAAATGGATTCTAAACTTAACAGTAAAACTGGGGTGATACGACACTGCTGATGGGAATGAGTTAAAAACCTTGCTGCAGCTTTCTGGACAGACAGACGATTGCTAGAAGCTCCACTCGGACTCGAAAACAAAGCATTGCACTGGTCCAGATGTGAAGAGAGCATGACCGAGCATCTCCAGATCAGTCCTGGAGACCACAGATCTGAGCTTTGGAAGATTTATTAAATAAAAAAGCGTAAGCGAGCTGTTTCTGTCCTGCACTCGTTACAATGAGAGAGCAAATTGTATGCAGGCCTTGGTTTAAGCTTTTAGTGTGAAGACCTAGTTACAACATACAGCAGCGAATGTCTACAGTAGCTCTGGCGGGCCGCGGGGAACATCTGGCACACCAGATCTTTCCCTCCAGCCCTCGGAATAAAAAGTGTGTGTGTGTGTGTGTGTGTGTGTGTTAAATCAAATGAAACAAATGCAGTCTGAGTAGCTGGTGCCACAGCCTGCCTTCGTACTACCAATTAAGCATTGCTTAAATAGCACGGCCTACCTGAGTACAGTTGCCGACCGTGCCCATCCCTTTATGACCACAGTGTACACGTCATCTTATGGCTGCTTCCAGGGACGATAACGCAGCATGTCACAAAGCCTAAATCCTCTCAAACTGGATTCTTGCGCATAAAAATGAGCTCACTGCACTCACATGACCTCCACAGTAACCAGATCCCAATGCAATAAAGCAGCAGCAGCAATCCAGTGGATGTGCAGCCGACAAATCTGCAGCAACTGTGTGATGATGCCACGTCGATATGGACGCACCTATCTGAGGAATGTTTCCAGCACCTTGTTGGATCTATGCCAAAAAGAATGAGGGCAGTTCTGAAGGCAAAATGGTGTACCTAATAAAGTGGCCGTTGAGTGCATGTCTAATGGATCAGTATTTGTGATTGGACTTGGGATCAGGATCATGTTTCTACAGTTAAAATCCTTCTTTGCGATGTGCTCGGTGCACTTTTCTTCCCATGAATTGCTACTGCTGAGTTAAAATTGGTATAAATGACCGTCCTTTTTCAATATTGAGAAACAGGACAATGGTGCCACCTTGTGTTGAATGCAGATATCACACGTGATACTACTTTTTTTGTTTTGTTTTCAGAAATGCTTTGAACGTGGTGAAGAATGACCTGATATCCCGTGTGGACGAGCTGTCGTGTGAGAAGGAGGTGCTGCGAGGTGAACTGGATGCTGTCACTCAGGCTAAGACCAAACTGGAGGAGAAGAACAAAGAATTAGAAGAAGAACTTAAGAAGTGAGTTGACTTCAGAACACGACATGCAAACATCTCTTTAGACGTGGTTTGTGACAAACTTGGTTGTGCACTTTGCTGCAGAGTTCGGGCAGAACTGGAGAATGCCAAACAGAAGGTCAAGAATGACAATGAGGATGATGTGAGTCCTTGATTCATGCTTTATCTGCATCATGGCTAAACCTGAGCATCTGTCATCTTTAAGTACACGTTAACAAAAGCGGCTCATTGGTCTCCTGCCTGCAGAGTGACGTGCCTACAGCACAGAGGAAGCGCTTCACCAGGGTGGAGATGGCCAGAGTGCTGATGGAAAGGAACCAGTATAAGGAGAGGCTAATGGAGCTGCAGGAGGCCGTCAGATGGACGGAGATGATCCGGCAAGTCAAGTTCTATTCTGACACTTGTGCTGTCCTGATTGGGCATTTGCTAACATTAACAAATCTTCTTTGAAATGCTGCAGTACACAGAGGGTAGAACAAAAGATGTGCTAGAAACAGGCAGTATGTGAGAAATGTGGGGGCTGTGTTGGTTTGAATCACTTGATTTTTTTTTTTTTTTTCTTTCAGAGCTTCAAAGGAGAACCCGACTCTTCCAGAGAAGAAGAAATCCAGCCTATGGCAGTTGTAAGCGCCTCTTTTCTTCTCACTTGAAGTCATCAGTCACACCAGCCTTGTGATTGCTGTGTTATTGATGTGTTTTGTATTGCTCTGCTTTTGTATCCCATGTTGAATGGTTGGTTGTTTTCTCCAGGATGTAGGTAAAGCTCTTACATGACAAGCTCGACTGACTCCTGTTGTTTTCATCTCATAACAAGCTCTTAGCAGAGGAGAGCCATTCAGGGAGCAGTCTGTGATCCCAGCTGTCAAAACAATCTTTAATTCTTGATTAAAATTTTAAAAAAAGGTGTAAAAATCGAGCCTACGGAAGCAGCTGAGGGAACTAGTGCTCTCCTATGTTAAGATTGATAAGGAATGAGTTTGGTTTGAGGATGGACGCTATTTGTGGCAGGTCTTTGGGATTGGAACAGTTCTACATATAAGACAAACCATATCTGATAAATATACCATCTCTGCCTGTTTTCTTTGTGTCCCTCTATTCTGCCTGATGTTTTGTCTGTGTGCAGGAGGTGTGTTGAGAGGGTTTACATAGAGGAGGGAGGGAAGCCAGAAATATAGGTCTAGTGTTCTGTTCAAAACTGTTTAACGGCTGTTTCTGATAGAAGGGGGACCCATTATGCTCATTTCCAACTTCATATTTTTATTGTTGGACTCTGCTAGAGTAGCGTTGCATGAGTTATGATTCAGAATAATCCTCATGTGCGTTACAAGCTGTTTTAGCCCCCTTGTCCCTCACAGTCGGAGCTTTGTGCCTTAGATGACCACACTGGGGATAGCCCCTCTGTCTGTACACAGACTGACCTCGTTACATGTGGGTGTCTGCAGGTCCTTAAAACGTTTTTTGTTCAAAATTAAGGCCTTAATTGTCCTGGAAAATGACAGTCCTTAAATCTGCCAATCAGAGGTCTTAAAATGCCACAGACAAAAAACAAGATTGCTAGATTTTCTTTGGAAATGTTTTTAAAAGAATTTGTAATTAGTGTTTCAGGTATGCACTTTAGCAACTTGAGCTTCAGCGGCTAACAGAAGCATCAGTCATGGGGAAGTGTAAATTTAGCGTGAGCTGGATGGATATTCCTGCAGGCACGACATGGTTAGGACCAGTTGAAGGCAATAACTTTGAGGCCACTTGTACGCTGTGCAAGAAGCTCTTTAAACTCAATGGGAATTAAAGCTGTGGAACTGCATACGCAGCGCGAGTAGCACAAGGCTAAAAACCCGCCAACGGACGCCACAGTTTCTCAGTTCTGTATCACGTTGGCTGCACCACAGACTTCAGCTCCATCTCCGATTCTAGCAGCGACAGCAGCTCCAGTTACTGTAACAGACCTCAGAGCAACCTTCAAGTCCACCGCTGCTCTTCAGGCAGAGTTACTGTGGTGTCTGTGCAGCGTAATGAAACACCAATCCTACAGCACCAACGAAGGAGTCAGAGACATCCTCCCAGCTATGTTTCCTGACCCCAGTGTCGCTAAAAACTTTACGTTTAGGAAAGACTAATCACAGTGTGGTTTGGCCCCTAACACCATTAAACTCCTCATCGCCGATGTCCATCCAGCCAGTTCACAAAAAACCTTTACAAGGTGCTTAATATTGCAGAGTAAATACCTTACAGGACAAAACACAAACTCTGGGATAGAGAAAACAGAACTTAATGGCATGCATTAGTGACACATAAATGCACTGGGGCAGAGATGAAGCACTCAGTGCATCATGGGAAGTCCACCAGCAGCCTGAGTCATTCAACCATAACTGAGGAAGGGTTCAGGTTCACCTGATCCAGCCCTAATAATAACATTGATCAAAAAGTAAGGTTTGAACATAGACATGTAGGACAGGCATTTGGCCTGCTGGTGGGGCCATAATCACTGACCAGGAACAACCTGCAGGAAGCTGAATGAATTTGTTAACTCCTTATATTCAGTTTAATACTGAAATGTTTGTTTTTGTCAAATACTGCAAGCACTTTCTCATTAGTTTGAAAAGTGAGTTTACATTAGCTGCTACAAGCTGCCTGTGTTCTGCCTACAGAGCAGCAATCCTGATGTTTACCTTTGTTATGTTTTACTTAAATTTGATCAAAGTGACCTTTAAAAATGTCTTGAGTCTTAAATTTGGATTCCTGAAACCTGCAGATACCCTGTTACTTGTAACTACAGTGATGTTTAACATGAGCTTCCAACACTGTAACAGTATATATGACAGGAAATATTGGAAATGTATAATGGGTCCACTTTAAGTTACCTGACTACAATAGCTGCAACAAACGCACTGCTCAAAAAATCAAAGGAACACTTTGAAAACATCAGATTTCAATGGAAGGAAAAATCATGCTTAATACCTATACTAATATGGACTGAGTAATGACTTAGGTACACGGGGATGCCACATTATTTGATGAAAATATAAAATTATCAACCTACAGAGGGCTGAATTCAAAGACACCCTATAAATAAAAGTGAAAAAAAAAATGATGCAGCAGGCTAGTCCATTTTGCTGAAATTTTACTGCAGCAACTCAAGATGGTACTCAGTAGATTTTATGGCCCCCATGTTCTTTTATTCATGCCTGACAATGTTGGGACATGCTCCTAATGAGACAACAGATGGTGTCCTGGAGGATCTCCTCCCAGATCTGGGCCAGAGCATCACTGAGTTCCTGGACAGTCTGGACCAAAACAGAATATCCCAGATGTGTTCTGTTGGCGTTAGGTCGGGTGAGTGCGGGGGACAGTCAGTGCTATCGAAGCTTCCAGGAACTGCCCTGCATACACTCACCACACTGTCGTGCACCAGGAGGAACCCAGGACCCACTGCAGCAGTGTAGAGTCTGACAGTGGGTCCAAGGATTTCATCCCGATACCTAATGGCAGTCAGAGTGTTGTTGCCTAGCCTGTTGGGGTCTCTGCGTCCCTCCATTGATATGCCTCCCCAGACCATCACTCACCCACCACCAAACTGGTCATGCTGAAAAATGTTACAGGCAGCATGACATTCTCCAGACCCTTTCCTGTCTGTCACATGTGCTCAGGGTGAACCTGTTCTCATCTGTGAAAAACACAGGCTGCCAATGGTGGCATTCTGTGGCAAATGCCAGTCAAGCTCCACAGTACTGGGCAGTGAGCAC
>VUQH01020838.1:1370-15983 GCA_015106775.1 Etroplus canarensis | reverse complement strand
CAACTCTCCTAGAATAACTGTCCATCTCCGGGAATCTGTGCTGGGGGACACAGCAAACCTTCTGGCAATGGCACGTATTGATGTGCCATCCTGGAGGAGTTGGACAACCCGTGCAACTGTAGGGTGCGGGTATCGCACATGCTACCAGTAGTGACACTGACCCAAGCCAAATGCAAAACGAGGGAAAAAATGTCGGTGGCCTCCACCTGTAAAACCATTCCTGTTTTGTGGATCGTATCATTGTTGCACCTCTGCTGCACCTTTTGTTGACCTCATTAACACCAAAACAGCTGAAACTGATTAACAAACCCCTCTGCTACTTCACCGACCGTGTCAGCATCCCAGAAATTCAACCGACTTGATGCTATACACATCCTCTATATACCTTTAATTTTTTTTTGAGCAGTGTATATTAATTA
The DNA here is from genome assembly GCA_015106775.1 of Etroplus canarensis. Taxonomy (NCBI): domain Eukaryota; kingdom Metazoa; phylum Chordata; class Actinopteri; order Cichliformes; family Cichlidae; genus Etroplus; species Etroplus canarensis. The sequence goes on along the minus strand of VUQH01020838.1, from coordinate 15,564 downwards.
TTAATCCCAGAGGGGCAAGTTTTAATATATATCTAAAGTATTCTGCTTCTGAGGTAAAATGATTTTTATAAAAGCTTGTATTCATACTGTAGAGTTGTAGGGAAATGAAGTTATTTCTGGTCAGGCCTGTTCTGCTGTGTTGTTGACTAACCTCCTAGTCGGCGCTCCGTATTAACCCTGCTTTCCCTGCTCTCCAGCATTCTGAGCAGACAGCTGCTAAGATGCTGTGCTGTTTAAAAGACACAAATGAATTCTTGACTGGCCTGTATGAAAACTAGCACGGTGTGATGGCATCAGAAAAGGGACCTGTTGTTGGTTTTTTTTTTTTAAACCCTTAAATGTTGAACCCTACCTCTGTTGCTAGAGCTACTGCTTGTGTCCACCCCTCTATACGTTTTGTCTGTGTGCTTTTTTCCCCCACCTCCCACACCCCCTCTTTTTCCCCTTCCACTTCCCCCTCCCTTACACCTCCAGTTTCAGCCGTTTGTTCAGCTCGTCGGGTGGAGGGGCCAAAAAGCCGGCGGGGGAGGCCCCGGTGAACGTCAAGTACAACGCGCCCACCTCTCAGATTCAGCCATCCGTCAAGAAGAAGAGCAGCACCCTGCAGCAGCTGCCCAGTGACAAGAGTAAAGCCTTTGACTTCCTCAATGAGGAGTAAGTCAGCCAAATACATGAAATATACACAAAATGTATAAAAGCACAAAGTATTCAAATGGTTTGTTTTGTCTAAGATAATTTGATTTAATCATAATCAATTAATCAAAACCCTTTATTTCCAGAGGTGAAATTACATATGTTAGATATTCCCTTAGATATATACATATAAAAGACAGGAAAATATATAAACCTGTCTGCAATTTGTCACATGAACACTCAAAGTTATATATACACTACATACAATATATGGCCATAACAGGAATAGTGCAGGTATTAAAAGTAGGAGTTGTAGAGACTGATGTCCACAGGTAGAAATGATTTCCTGTGGCATTCTGTGGTGAAACGAGTCTGCTGCTGAACGTGTTCCTGTGCCTGCCTGACGTGGAGAGGGTGTCCAATATTGTCCTTAACTCTCGGACACCACTGTCAGTTAATCTCCACACCCATGACATTACTGGCCTTGTGGATCAGTTTGTCGGTTGCTGTCTGCTGCCCCTACAGCATTGAGGGTGGAACTGGCTACCACAGACTCAAAACATCCTGAGCATCGTTCGGTGGATATTGAAGGACCTGAGCCATCTCAGAATATAGAGACCGCTCTTGCCCCTTCTTGTAATTGGCTCTTGTGTTTTTAGTGAAGTCCAGTTTATTGTCAGTGTGAAAACTGAGGTATTTGTAGTCCTCCACTATCTCCACACAGCCCCTACTGATGGATTTCAGAGCTAGAAACAGTCAGGCTAGCTATAAATTACAAAAACACCTGAGAATCAAGGCACAGGGCACACAAATTTCACAAAGCGCTCGGGAGAATGGAGACAAGTGCAGAAGCTGCAGCAAGAACAAACGACAGACTGGTGATTACATCAGGAATTAAGTCCTCAACGTTTCAGCAGTTTCCAGTGCTTCACTCAGCAGCAAAACAACTAAACCTGATTGACTCAGCCTGACTTGATGGGTTTGTTGTGGGAACTGAATGCCCTCACCTGGAGCATAGTAGTTACAGAAAAGGGAGGAAGCCATCCCCAGAAGTCAAACGGGAGGAAAAATTTTCAAAACCCCAAAATATTTAGCTAATTTGTGTGCCCTCACCTCATTTTGGTGCAGTTCGATCTCCACTGCAGCTTATGATTGCCTTAGTTTATCTAATGTTTCTTCTTTGCTGCCACCAGGCCTCAATTTAAGACTGTCACTGTGTGAGCAGGATGGGGAAAAAGAGCAGAGCATTGTAGCGGAGAAGAAATGGGGGCAAAATGGAGCTGATTTGATATCCGCCTGTGATCCTGCAACAGAGGCCTTCCAGCAAGTGTTAATCAGCCTTAAACCAATGATGGGCTGATGCTGAGCGACCACAAACATCTTTAAGCCCTTGAGAGTGTGAAATATCGATGATGGCTTTATTATCAATTTCTCATAGTTTTCGGCTCTGATCTGTTTGTGGTCTGGATTTTTATAAGAGAGCTCACAGAAGAATGTGGCTTACGGACTTTAAATTGTAGAATTGGCTTTCACTTACTGTGGGCCAATAAAAGCGAGAGACATGTTTGTCAGTGAGATGTTGTTTTGTCCTGCAGAGTGCCAGCTGATAACGTGGTGTCCAGGCGAGAACAGAAGAGGGCGCAGTACCAACAGGTCAAAGCCCACGTCCAGAAGGAGGACGGCAGAGTGCAGGCTTACGGCTGGAGCCTGCCTAAGAAGTACAAAGTAAGGAGATGAGCACCAAAATCCCAGCAAGGGCACTTATTGTGCAGTCCCACTGATGTTGGATTTATGTAGGCCGCACCAGAACAAACCTGTAAATGCACTGATGGTGTCTTTGGCTTTTCAGGCCAACGGTGGTCAGGCAGAGAGCAAGATGAAGAATCTACCTGTTCCTGTCTTCCTCAGACCGCTGGATGAGAAAGATGCTTCTATGAAGGTGTTTCCTCCAACTTTTAAGAATTCATTCACAACAAGAATATTTAAAATGCTGTTTTAGCCACTTTGGTTGAGTTTGGTCTAATTATAATAGACATTATATTAAATGTATTTGAGGTATGTTGCAAGTATTGTGCTTTAAGTATTTGTAGCTCATTCATCATATTTGCCTGCTGTCCGTGTGTGTCTGTGCTTCAGCTGTGGTGTGCTGCCGGCGTGAACCTTTCTGGAGGTAAAACCAGAGACGGAGGTTCGATAGTTGGGGCCAGTGTGTTTTACAGTGACGTGTCAGGACCAGTGAGCCCTAAAAAGAAGATTGGATCTCAGAGCAGCCTGGATAAGCTGGATCAAGAACTCAAGGTACACACACTTTTATTTGATCTCTTTATCGTTGTAATGTTGTTAAAGGGGACCAAATATTCGCATTCACAGCTCCATAGTTTTTTTTTTTTTTATTCTTTGACTTTACTGGAGTAGCTTTGGATGAGACAGTTGAAAATATTCCTTCTTTATCTGATACCGGGCCTTGCTGCAGCCCCCCAGGTCGTCCACAATGTGAAACAAGCCTTAAAAGCCTTCAAGCCTGCTGATTGGCTGTCTCTTGCAAATTAAAAGTTTGAAGTCAGAATCTCTTTCACAAGGGTGACCTGGCCAAGAGGTCAGCAGCACAGTTACAGGATGTGACAGTATAGATTAATAACAGTGTTTTCAATAAGAAGTGCGGGAGCTATAACAATATAAGATTTAAAAACACAGGCACTGTTGAGTGGTCTCACGCTGTCTGTTCCTCAGGATAGAACGGAAAGCTGCGAGTGGAATAACTTCAGGAAGCTTCAGTTCAGTCTGTAGAGTATTCCATGCCGAGGGGGCAGCAAAGCTGAAAGCTCTTTTTCCTAATTCAGTCCTTACCCGAGGAACAGATAGAACAAGTGCAGTACTAAAAGAGTTTACATCAGGGTCAGCCAGCGTGCGTATCTGCGTGCCCTCAAAAGAAGGCAAGTTCGATTTCATATACAATTCACAGTGGTGGGTGAGACGACTACAGCCAGTGACAGATCTCAGTGCCAAATGAAACGGTGTCCAAGGACTGGAGACATTTGGTTGGTGCGCTCAAGTAAAGCACGTGCCCATAGACAAGAATGGGCAAAAAGGTCGTTATAGGCTATATAGCCATCTTATTTATTCACAACATAACTATTATAATTATACATATCCAGTTTCATTATCCACATTCTCATTCACTCATTTCTATATTGTATTCACGTATATCTTCTGTGTGAGTAAAAACACAAAAAAACTGGGTGTTAACTATACAATCTACCTATATTACTGTGTACACAACTGCAACCTACTGCCATGCTGAGCTTTCTGTATTTTACTCTCAACTGCACACATATAATGTTCACTGATGTGTACTGAACGTGCCTGTAACGCAATTTCCCCCCTGGGGGTTAACAAAGTAATTCTGATTCTCACCATGGAGGGTTGTGTCAGGAAGGGCATCCGGCGTAAAACCTCTGCCAATTTACCGATGCGGATTAATCCCCTGCGGCCACCCCCTGGGGAGCCGACGATGTGTGCCCTCAGTGACGGCATACAGAACAAAAAGTAGAAAAAATAGTCTGAAGTCTGAGCTTTAGACTTGCAGGGATTACTTGCACATATGGTGACCTCAGTATTTGAAACTTAATGAGTACCATGTAACAGTACATGTACCTTCGGCTGCTCCCTTGTATTTTCCCCAAGGGGTCGCCACGGCGGATTAATCTGCATCGATAATTTGGCAGGGGGTTTTACGCCACGTGCCTTTCCTGACGCAACCCTCCGTGGTGAGAGGGGCTTGTACCCCCACCTGGGATCAAACCAGGGGGCTTTCGCTTGTAAGTGTATGGCAGAAAATGAGAGAGAGCACAATAAATCCCCTATAAGGTCACAGCACAAAGTCACATGTGGACATCTGTGAAAACAGAAATAATTGCTGCTTGATTTAGATTCTGCTTTTCTGCTACTTCTTGTTGTAGGAGCAGCAGAAGGAGCTGTGGCACCAGGATGAGCTGTCATCACTGGTGTGGATTTGCACCAGCACCCAGTCCACCACTAAAGCTGTTGTCATTGATGCCAACCAGCCTGGAAACATCCTGGAGAGCTTCTTTGTTTGTAACTCTCACGTCCTCTGCATCGCAAGCGTACCAGGTCAGTTAATTAACACATCTGTAACCTGCGGTTGGAAACATTTGAAGTGTCATTTGTGTGGAGACGACTCATTTTGCATTCAGCGGCCCGCAGAGGACTCGCCTCGATTATGACGGACAGCTTGATTTCTCCGTTAATTTACTTCAGGTGCAAGAGAGACAGACTACCCAGCTGGAGAAGAAGTGTCTCCAAACTCCGAGGCGGGACCAGTGGGAGACGGCAACGCTTCGGCGAACAACAGCGGCTCAGCGGGTGGCGACAGCGTGCTCGGAGGCATCACAGTGGTGGGCTGTGACGCTGAGGGAGCAACAGCTGTTCCTCAGACGGCAGGAAATGATGGAGAAGCCGGTAAGAGCTGTCAAGATCACAGACAATCACCTTCTGGTGCTTGAATTATTGACTCACCGAGAGGTGACCTTCTCAGAATCCAGGCCGGCCGAGGAAGCCACAGAGGCGACAGAGACTAGCGCAGGGCCTGCTGACCAACGAGAAACCCTGAGGGGAGTCTACACCGAGCACGTCTTCACCGATCCACTGGGAGCTCAGCAGACAGTGGAGACTCCAGCCAACTACTCTCAGAGGTAACATCAACAGGCCCATTATCCGTCCGCAGTGATGTTATGATGCGGTCTTACTAATAAAACTGTCAAGTTTGTTTCAGTGCAGCCACAAACAGACCACAGAGCAGCAACATTGCTTCATTGTTAAACCATTTACTGTTCACGAGCCTTATGGAAATATTTGTATGATGGTAAACAATTACTGCATGGCGTTAAAGCTTCACATCAGGCTGTGTGTGTTTTCCTTAAAAAGTGAAGTAATGTAGTACAAGTACAGTGCCTCTGTGGACTGTCTGAACTGCATATCGGATGGTTGCATAGTTGGCACCCACCTCACGCCTTGATGAGCCAGAGAGAAACCAGACATTGTACTCCTTGCACCAGCTCTCTTTTTCATTTGTTACCCAACTATTTATGGCACTTCTAATGTTTGCAATCCAATGCAAGGCTTGCAGCGTCTCCCTGGAGAGATTTACTGAAAACAGGATGGGCTAACTCTGCTTTTAATCAGTATTGCACCTCTGTATGACAGGAGGCTGTTCACTCCACCTCCCCGTGTCCTGCTCTCTCAACAACCATAAACAAACGGAATTTTTTGACTTTGCTGTTTTGAAAACTCCTGAGAGAACATGACCCTGCTCTCATACTGTCGCCAAATACAGTGGATGTGGAAAGTGAACACACCCCTATAAGAATACGAGGTTTTTCTGATGTTATAAAATAAGACCAAATCATTTCAAAACTGTTTCCACCTTTAATGTGACCTATAGCCTGTACAGTCCATTTGAAAACACAACAAATGTACAATAAGCTGGTTGCAAAAGTGTGCACACTTTTAAAACTAATACTTTTTTGAAACTCCTTTTGCTTTTATTATAGTATTCAGTCTTTTTGGGTTAGAGTCTATCAGCATGGCACATCTGGACTTGGCAATATTTGCCTGGCCTTCCTTGTAAAACTGCTCCAGATCTGTCAGGCCATCTCTGGTGCACGGCCCTCTTCAGGTCACCCCACAGATTTTCATTTGGATTTAGGTCTGGGCTCTGGCTGGGCCATTTCAAAACTTGATTTGGATGTATGCTTGGGTTCATTGTGGTGCTGAAAGGTGAAGTTCCGCTTCAGCTCCAACTTTCCAGCAGACATCTGAAGGTTTTGGGCCAAAATGAACAGGTATTTGGAACTGTTCATAAGTCCCTGCACCTCAACTAAAGCCCCAGTTCCAACTGAAGAAGGGGGGGGGGGGGAACCCAAACCTTGTTGCTGCCACCACCATGTTTCTTTGGAAGAAAAGACTTCAGTCTAGCAACCCTACCCCATCGTCCAAACGTAAGGAGAATATGGGAGATTGTTGTTACATGTACTAAACAACCAGCACTTCTTAAAGTTTGCTGCAGCTCCTTCAGTGATGCTGTGGGCCTCTTGGCAGCCTCCCTGACCAGGTTTCATCCCGTCTTTTCTTTAATTTTGGAGGGTGTCCAGTTCTCTGTAACTTCACTCTGGTTCCATATTTTCTCCACTTCTTGATGACTGTCTTCACTGTGGTCCATGGTATATGTAATGCTGTGGGGTTATTTTTGTCTCCTTCTCCTGACTGATACCTTACCTGATACCTCTCTCAGCTCTCTGTGAACCATGGCTTTTGCTGTAGGATGAAACGGAGTGTCAGGAAAATCCGATGAGGGCAGCTGAACTTTATTTGGGGCTAATCAGTCACTTTAATTGATGGCAGGTGTGCTCTAAAAGCTTCCTGAAAAGTCTATTGACCCGAAATGGCACAATCAGAGTACTAACCCATTTTAGCTTCTCTCCAGAATTGATGTTAAAGTGCTGAATGATCAGGCCCCATCATATCTCAAAGCCCTCATGCTATATTATCCCATCAGAGCACTTTGATCTCAGGTTGCCGGCTCGCTTGTAGTTCCGAAAGTTTCCAGAAATCAAATTGGAGGTGCGGCCTTCAGCTATAAAGCCTGTGAAACCAGCTCCCAGGTAGTGTTTTGGAGACACCTTCTCTACTTTTAAGATTGAATTTCAAACTTTCCCCTCTTGACAAAGCTTATAGTTGGGGCTGGCTCGGGCAAACCACTGTTTAGTTATGCTGCTAAAGGCTCAGGCTGCTGGGGGACGTCCCATGATATACTGAGCGCTTCTCCTCCACACCGTCTCTCTTTCACCCTTCCAACCCAAGCAGGCATGACAGATGGCTGCAACCTCAATAAGCCTGATTTTGCTGGAGGTTTCTCTTCCTGTCCTGTTAAAAGGGAGTTCTTCCTCCCCACAGACACCAAGTGCTTGCTATTACAAAGCAAAGCTCTTATGGTCCTTTTTTCTGTATTTTCAACCAGTCACAGCACATGGCTGCCCCTCCCTGAGTCTGGTTCCACCAGAGGTCTCGTTCTCCACTTACTTATAGGAGATGATCTTTGTATGGTCTTTCCCTTATTATATAAAACTCTTGCAGTATAAATAAAACTGAAGTGAACTGACAGCACATGAATGTGACAACTTTGCTTACTCATTTTGCACATTAAGCCTACCTAAAATGGTTGACATATGTACAGTACGTTGTAATAATACTTTATGTGTTTACTGTACCCTGAAACAGGATGTTCGGGATACTGAACACTTTTACTTTTGATACTCGCAGATGATATTTATTTTTCATTTTCAAATTCAGAACTTTTTTGAGACTATTTTAGGCTGTCGTGTATATTGTGAATCACTTCTAAGCCACACTCTAAGCCTGACTTACTATTCCTGCAAAATCTTCATCTGCCTTTTTGCTCATTGCTGCAGCCGATATGCAAAGAGATTTGTGTCCCAGCCCAAAATAACCCAGAAAGGAACAAACTGGGACCCCAGAGGCAACCAGAGGACAGAAATTACACACTGGTTCCACATTGCAAATGATCAATACAAAACTGATCTAATGTGAAAGTAGTATCTTAATACCCTTATAGCCCTCTTTTTCGCCCAAAATGTGGGTAAAAATCAATCTAGGACTTGTCATTCCTCCCCTGTTGTATTACTAATCCATTCACGTAACTTTAAAAATCTTGCTGTAATGGTGACAGATGACATCGATGGCATGCAGCATAAAAACAGAGAACTTTAACTGTTTTGTCTCACACACAAACCATCTAAACTGTTAGCAGAGATATCTGGGTCCTCTCAGGTCCACATGCACATAATGTTAAACAGTCCCAGGACCCATGGTAGGGATCCTGTGCAATATGTATCTGAACCTCTACTGTACAGACTCAGTGTTTACTGTGTTCTCTGGTGAGCAGGGAGAGTGATCTACTGAAGGATGGCGTGAGTTCAAACCCCAGCACAGAGGAGCAGGACCTGATGAGAGAAGAGGCTCAGAAAATGAGCAGTGTTCTGCCCACTATGTGGCTGGGGGCACAGAATGGATGGTGAGGATTTTTTTTTCTTTTTCTGTTTTTGTCAGCACACTTCTGTATTTGATGGGATTTCAAGAAGTTCTATCTAAATCAGTGCACCTGCTGTGCTTCCAGCGTGTACGTCCACTCCTCTGTGGCTCAGTGGAAGAAGTGTCTTCACTCTATAAAGCTGAAGGACTCTGTGCTCGGCATTGTGTAAGTGCATTAGGACAGCTGGCCACTGCAGCCCGTCGTTTCACTCTCATTTGCTTGTTTGAACCTGTAATTCTCACACATTTTCTCTAACAGGCACGTGAAAGGCCGCGTGCTAGTCGGCCTCTCTGACGGCATGTTAGCCATTTTCCACAGAGGAGTAGGTGAGACTACTCGGCTATTTTCTTCTCCTCTTTCAAATATATAAAGTATCCAGCTGTTCTTAGTGTCTTACTTGGCTTTTTGTTTTGTCAGATGGACAGTGGGACCTAACAAACTACCATCTGTTAGACTTGGGGAGGCCTCACCACTCTATCCGCTGCATGACTATAGTGCATGACAAGGTGTGGTGTGGCTACAGGAACAAGATCTACGTGGTGCAGCCCAAAGCCATGAAGATAGAGGTAAAGTGAGCTTTCAGTAATGGTTCATAATGTGCATAATCCTGTCCTTTACTTAAACTGCTCATTTCTCTGTCCTGTACAGAAATCATTCGATGCCCACCCTCGCAAGGACAGTCAGATACGACTGCTGGCGTGGGACGGCGATGGCATCTGGGTGTCCATCAGGCTCGATTCCACCCTCAGGCTGTTCCACGCTCACACCTACCAGCACCTCCAGGATGTCGACATCGAGCCCTACGTCAGCAAGATGCTGGGTCAGTTCTGCAGCCGTGAAATGCAACAGCCGCTTGTTTTGAAAACACGGGGTTAAAGTTCAGGGTTCAGCTTTTTGGTTTTGAGCGTGTGCTGTCTGTGTGGTAGCAAAAAGGAGGCTGGAGAGGCGTTAGTATGAAAGGTCTCTTTGTTACGCAAGAAAGCCCCAGAGAGCTTCTGCTGGTGGCACAGAGTACAGAGGTTTTATATAGTTCCTTTCTCATGTATGTGTGTGTCATCACAGCCCATATCTCTTGACCCTGATATCCTGTTCCAGAACAACAGAACTACTGACTCTGTTGTTGCACTCATTTCCAGGAACAGCTGTCTCTTGCACAAAAAGTTCATTCTCCAAACACTGTCCTCTTTTATCCTCGGCTAACAGTAATGCAATGTTCAGACGTTACGCACTTAAGAGCGAGAAGTGACACTGAAGAACCATACCACATCTGTCCTGTAGGTACGGGCAAATTGGGCTTCTCGTTTGTGAGGATCACGGCGCTCGTGGTGTCGTGTAACCGTCTGTGGATCGGCACTGGCAATGGAGTCATCATCTCCATCCCTCTGACAGAGAGTAAGTTCAAGAGCTAGAGCTATTAGCTGAGATATTAGTCATCTTTATGTGTTCAGTATTCAGCTAACAGGGTAGGTTGATTCTGAGTGCTTCTGCTTTTAGTTGCGAGCTCTGTGTGTGTGTGTGTGTGTGTGTGTGTGTGTCTGTCAGTCTAGCTAGCTAGCTAGCTAATGTGTGTGTTTAAAAAAAGAAATTCCATCATCCCGTTGTACATAAGTCAGGCACGATAAGCATTGATAAAGCAAAAGACTTGTCTTTCATGCGTTATTTTCCTTCCTGAAGATGTGCAGTGATGCAGAAATCAGTAACATCCTTCAAATGCGGTAAACCTACAACAACAAACCTGCTTTGAAAATGTAAGGAGTAGAAAGTAGAGATGTAGGGGTTAAAAGTAAAAAGTTGTCAGGAAATAAATACTCAAGTAAAGAACAGAATGTGTGAATGTGTATGTTAGTTAAATGTGCTTAAAGACGTAAAATAAACTTTTGTATGAATGTGTGTGAGAGTGAGTGAATGAGGCTTTTAGTAAAAAGCGTGCTCGGTTGAGAAATGCAGAAGTGCCAGTTCATTTGAGAATTCTGAGTATTGAAGTTTATTACTGTACTTAAGTAGAGTTCCTACCTCTGTGGACTTTATTTGCACTACTGACATTGTATGTGTAATCTGTGATGAATAACTAAAGTACGTCTAATTTGAATTTGTACGTGCTGCAGGAAAGGAAATACCCAAAGTTTGCCTCTGCTGACATGGAGGTGCTCTATGTGGAGGAGCTGCGATCCTCTGTCAACCTGCTGATGGCCAACTTGGAGAGTCTGCCAGTGTCTAAAGGAGGTCCTGACTTCAAACAGAAGCTCAAACGCTCCTCACTGAACAACTCCTTCCTGGATCTCGGGGACGAGGGAGACATCCTGTCCAAATCTGATGTTGTGCTGTCCTTCACTCTGGAGGTGAATATTGCTCTCCTAATAACTGTTCAAACTGGTGAACTCATTGTATTTGACAGTGAATTTAGTTTACTTAAAAAAGAAATCATTGAAACATTGGAAAGTGAAAAAATTATGGCAGTTAATCCCGTTCTAAGCAAGTAAGATGACTCAGTCATTAGCAATTTAGATAATCAACCATTTGAGTCATTTATGAAATACAATATCAATTATTCTCAAGTTGCGTTATCTTCATTGTAAAGCTTTGTGGCTTAAATCCAATGTGAAGCATTTAATCAGCCAAATAATGTTGAAAATATCTTTGTAAACTGAATACTTTGGGGGGGTAAAAATTACAATTTTTAAACACCCTGTTTTAAATAACAGTGAAAAAAGTGTCTTCGTTATCACATCATTGTCATGTCTAACCAAAACTGTTTTTGCACACAAACCTTCATCAGGGGGTTTAACAGATTTCCTATGTTTTATGGGGTTCCACCAATAGGATTCATCAAACTTGTACATGGTATAGGGGGCTAAAAAGGAGCAAACTTGTACAGACATGAGATGATGACAACCTTTTGACCTATGTATTTTAAATATAACAGAGCATATAAGTACAAGTGATACCATTGGCTACAAAGAGCACACATTGATCCCAAAATAAACAAACCAGAAAAAATGTAACATCTGGATCCTCCTTTAATCTTGGATATTTTGTGGTTTGCAGGTTATAAATCGAAAAAGCTTCCCTTTGTTTAAGCTCTTTCTGTCGAGTTGCCTCTCCAGAGAGAAAGTGTTCAATGCCAGAGGCTTGTAATGTGAATGGATTACTCTGGGTTGTTGCTTTGACAAAGCACTTGATTTGAAAACAAATTTTGGGACATCTGTTGATCTTAAACCTCTCCTGTTGTTCTTAGATTGTGATCATGGAGGTCCAGGGGCTGAAGTCATTGGCCCCAAACCGTATTGTTTATTGCACCATGGAGGTGGAGGGAGGAGAAAAGCTACAGACTGACCAAGCAGAAGCCTCCCGACCACAGTGAGTCAATCTTTCTGATTGATTCAGAGCGTCTGAAAGAGAATAAAAAGCAGCACATTTGAAATATTGTCACATTAAGCTAAATTCTGGTCCCTAATTAGCTTCCAAAACTAGTTCTACCACAAAATCTTCATGTATATGCATCTCTTAAACTAAGATTTAAAGATAAAACATTCCCCCTCCGTGATGCTTCTGTCTCAAGCTCCAGCACCCAAGTCAGCAGCATTTAAACATCCCTCTGGGTATTTTTTGATATTATGTATGATTTAAATTTAAAAAAGTCTCGAGAATCAACCTATAAAGATCAAAACCTATAGCTGGTTTAAACATGGCCCATTTTCTTTTAGGGTCCTCTTCTCATGCACTTCCTGATTTCTTTCAGTACTGCATCCCTTGCAATACTTTTCTTCCCACTTGCACATCAGACCTCAAACTGTGCAGAAACAACTTCTGTGGTAAATTGACCTAAGTTTCCTGTGTACAATCATCTCTGGTGATCAGAGCTGGGTCTCAGCAATCCACACTTTCCAAGCCCATTGTATGTCTGTATGTCATTGCACATCCCAACATCTAAACCAATCAGCTGTTAGATCAGGGGGTTCCCGTGATGCACTGAGCTCTTGCAGCTGATGGAGAGCAACTGAAGCTTCCTTGATTCCTTGAGGTTATTGGCACTGTGTTATTAAGCTCTTTTGTAATATATCTAAGCATGTATGCAATGTAGTTTGGAACACTTAAGATGGTGCAATCTGTATTAGTTCTGAAGTGACATAAACAGTGTTCAGTGCTCCATGCTTCATGTTTACAGCCCGCTCGCTCTTTTAACCTTATTGGATTATTCCTGAGCTTTTGAAGTTGAAATAACCACACAGACCTTGGTGATAAACCTTTCTAACCTAGTTATCTGAACCTGAACCACAGCAGACCCACAGCTTTGAAGCGTAAACGACATGCTGTGGATTGTAGACTGAAGACAGCTAACCTCCACAGACTTAGACTCTGACCTTCTGCTTCCATGTACACCAGGATCACACACACACACACACACACACACACACACACGCTGGCTTGTGGGAGGAAAACTCAGCTGAGCTCCATTTCTCAGTCCTAGTCAGACCTAAGGTTTTTTTTCTCAGAACCAATAAGCACTGAATCACACCTGAGACTCTGGAAGAAGAGTTTTTGTAAATGGAGGATTGGAGGCAGACTTGTGCCACTGTGAGGCTGTAATGGTTGTTGCACACCAGAAAATTGTTGACTGGGTGTAAAAATTTAGTGATTTTCTTTTGTAGCACTTTACCAACTGCTGGGTGGAAGTTTTTTTGTTTGTTTGTTTTTGTTTTGTTTTTTCTGAGTGGTGGGCAAGAGCAAAAGAAATGTTCTAATCTAAATTAAAAGGCCACTTTGTCACACTAAGCAGAACTTTAGCTGTAGTTTAAGAGAAATAGTAAACATTACTGTTTACATTATGGAGTTAACAGGTTGACATTAACATGCTAAAGTACTAATGTATGTAAGCCACAACAGTCCTGGAACAAAGTTTTATGGGTGGATGAGACAAAGATAACCTCTACAAAATCTATGGAAAAGCTGAAGCGCGGAGAAAGAAGGGATCTCCTCATGATCCTTAACATACAAGCTCATCCATAAGCAGAGGTTGTGTCATGGCTCGGAACAGGGTCAACCATTTTTATTAATGACTCATTATAGTAGCAGCCGAATGAACATAGAAGTCTACAGAAATATATTGTTTGCCAGTTTACAGAGAAATGCATCCAAGGTAAGTGAGAGGAACTTTATTTGGCAGCATAGCAGTGATCCAAAACAAATCGGGGGGAAAAATGTAATTTTTTGGACTGGCCATGTCAGTCACCGGGTCAACCCAAATGAACGTACATTTCACCTCCTGAAGAGAAGCCTGAAGGGGAACCCCACAAAGCAGACAACAAATCAAAGATGTTGTGGTAAAAGCCTGGAAAGGCAGAAACCACTGAAGAAACAAGAAATCTGGTGGAGTCTATGGCGTCAGACTTTGATATGCAATCAAATTTGAATTATTTTTCACTTTAATTTAGT